>PVKC010032165.1:0-14332 GCA_004027635.1 Crocidura indochinensis | reverse complement strand
TTTTTTTTTTTTTTTTTTTTTTGGTTTTTGGGCCACACCCAGTGACGCTCAGGGGTTACTCCTGGCTATGCGCTCAGAAGTCGCCCCTGGCCTGGGGGACCATATGGGAACCGGGGGATCGAACCATGGTCCGTCCAAGGCTAGCACGGTAAGGCAGGCACCTTACTTGCAGCGCCACCGCCCGGCCCCTCTATAGGATCTTTCAAAATGCTATGCACCAATTTACACTCCTACCAAGAGGGCAGGAGTGTTCCTTCTCCCCTAACACTTATTTACAAAAACAGTTCTATTGCTGCTTTTGGTTTTGGTTGGGGGGTCACACCCAGTGCTCATAGTTTATTCCTGCCTCTACTCTGAAATTATTCACAGTGGGGCACAGCTAACCAAATTGGGATATCAGAGATTGAACCCAGGTTGGCTGTGTGCAAGGCAAACATCCTACCCACACCTTAGATCTTTTTTTGCTTTTAATGTAAGCCATTCTAACGATGTGAAGTGATAGCTCATTGTGATTAATTTATATTTCCATGATCAGTGATGAACATTTTTTAATTATGTCCTCTTGATAAGAAATTCAAATATTTTATTTAAAAATTGTGTTGATTTATTTTAAGTTGTAGAGATCTTGCCTCAGTCAGACATCGAACATTCACCCCAAATCTTGGATCCCATCTTTGGAACTGGCGCGTTTTTTTGTTTGCTTTTTTTGCAGCACCAGGAATTGGACTTCTACCAGGGGAGGCCCTAATGCTGCCCTGACATTCCAGGTTGCTCCAGGGTGGATTTGTATGACACCCTGACGGCTTGGAAACAGGGGTTACTCCTAGCTTTGAGCTCAGAAATCACTCTTGGCAGACCCGAGGGACCATATGAGATGCTAGGAATCAAATCTGGGTCTGTCGTGTGGAAGGTAAACACCTTACTACTGTGCTATTGCTCCAGCTCTCTTTCCTCATTTTTCTATAGAATTAAGAAGGAAACAAGACAAAGTATTGGGGATAGGGCCAAAGACGTTTCAGGGTGCATTGGTGGAGTTAAAAAGGGACAGAACTAAATATCCAAACCAAAGTCAATAATAGACTCAAGAAACCCAAACTTTAACTATATAAATTTAAAATGGGCCAATTATACTGGGAGGTTAGGGGCAAAGGGTGGTGGTATAGGATGCACGCTGGGAACATTGGTGGAGGGAGGTAGACTCTAGTGGTAGAAATGGCCCTGATACACTGTATCTGTATGCCTGAAATCCAACTATGAAGGACTTTGTAAATCACAATTGTTTCATTAAAAGTAATTGCAGAGTTCTTTATATATGTATACCTTGATATTAATGCCTTATTAAATGCAGATGTTCAAATATTTTCTATTAAATGAACTATCCAGTTCTGCTTATTCACTTGTCTAGTTTTATATGGTCCCAATTATTTATCTTTACTTGTGCTTCACTTTCTTGGGATCGAATCTCCAAAGACAATTCTAACACTGTTATGAAATCAAAAGTTCCCTGATGGGCTGGAGTGGTAGCGCAGCAGTAGGGTGTTTGCCTTGTGTATGGCTGACCCAGGATGGATCTCGGTTTGATCCTGGGCATCCCATATGGTTCCCCACACCAGGAGCAATTTTTGAGTGCATAGCCAGGAGTAACCCCTGAGCATCACCGGGTGTGCCCCCCCCCCAAAAAAAAAACCCAAAAAATGTTCCTGTTATCGTCAAGTGCTGTTTTAGTTTTAGAGTTACCATCTAGGTCTTTAATTCCAGTCTGAACTAACAAAAAGTTCCATTCTGAACTTATGGCTAAAATGAAAGCATACAATTCAGCTTACTTGTACAGCCCCTTGATAGTATGATCTTAGATTTTTGTTATAAACCTATAAAGGGTGTGGGTTGAACCATGGCGACAGCTCAAAGACTGTAGCACAGGCTCTGCTCATGCAAAACTAATTTCAGTTTCTAGTACAACATAACCCCATACCCCAGCGCTCACATTAATTCCCCTCCCAAATGTGGGTTTATTTCTAGCTTTTAATTTCTTTATGCCAAAACCAAACAGTTTTAGTTACTGTTGCTTAGTGACATAGTTTGCAGCAAGGTAGAGTCAAGACTGCTATAGCTTTCTAAGGTCTTTTATGAGTCCCTAGTTTTTGTTTTGTTTTGTTTTTTTCTTTTTTTTTAAATCATTGAGGGCTGGAATGATAGGAAAGAAGCGTAATAAAGTGTTTGCCCTATGTTTGGCTGGCACCTAATACGCCAAGTCCTCCAGGAGTCCCTGAGCACTACCAAGTGTGGCCCCCAAACAAAATAACAATAACAAAATATCATTGAAACTTATTGGGAGTGAATTAAATCTGTATATTGCTTTTGTAAAATGAATGTTTACTATATTCTCATTCATAATAAGCCTCTTAATGGCTTATTATATGTCTTAAGAGAATCTTATAACATCTCTTACATAGTTCTCTTGTCTTCCTTGTTAGATTTATTCCTAGATATTTACATGGCTGTTTCAAAATAACATAAGAAATTTTGCATCTATAGCATCGATTCATTATATCTATATTTGAAATGTGTGGGGGTGGTAGTAGTGTTGGGGTCACATCCAATAGTGTTCAGGAGCTACACCTGACTCTGAGAAGGACAGGAGACAGGGATTGTTTCAGACAAGGTAAGAGTCTCAGTACTTGTACTATTTCTCTGGCTCCACTCTGTGTATTTGGCTACACTTAGAATCAAGCCATTTTAAGAAGGGGTTCCTATAGGCAACAGAACATTCTAATGAAAAGAGAAATTCATCATCACTCTGCTCACAAAATAATGCCTATTTGTTTTCTCAAAAATAATGTATTTATTTAAAACACTTCCCCTAGAGATGTTTTAAATCCTATTATTTTGCTACTAAGAATGTTTGTAAGCCTTGCTTCTGTGGTTTTGTGGTATTATAAACATTTTGAATAAAGTGACATATTGCAACTCACTGGAAAGATTGAATCTCTGCAGGACAAGTAGAATCTGCAGAAAAACTGAAGGTAGACTGGGAGGTATATCAGCAGTGGACCATATGCCTTGCATGTGTGAGACCCTACACTCCATCCCCAGCACTATAAAAAATAAAATTCATGCAGAAACTTTTCCTAGTCTTTAAAAAAACACAGAGAAACAAAGTCAATTAAGTTTTATTACAACCAAGGATATAAAATAAATGCAATGTAATTTATTTTAGTTTTAACAGTCATTTCAAGAAGGATATTGGGACACCTTGAAAGCGAGACACTCAGCTCCAAAGCGGCAGCTTAGCCTGCACCCCCCAGTGCAGAACGCGTGGGGGTGCAGTTGACTCTGAGAACACACTTCCTAGCAGTGTGTGGAAAGCATACATAATCATCTCTATAATAATATAAAGAAGGATGCGTGCAGAAATGGCTGATAAAAAGAGACAAGAACAGGCACAAATAGGAATTATGGGAATACAAACTAGGCAGTTTAGAAAGAATAGTCTACATAACATATAAAAAGTACTTTAAATTGTTGTTAAAAAGGACATTTTCCGTCCAGATTTTGTGTAATACTTTAGTGTCTACACAGACAGATCTTTAAAAAAATTAAATAGCATTAATTTACTAAATATTTAGGAGATAACAGTGCATTAAGGATTTTTCATATAATACATACATATCACTCCTTTGCAGTGATCGCATAGAAGAGTAAGTATGGCCTTAGGTACAACACATTTAAAAAATCCTAAAACAATGAGCTTTGCTTTATGGTGTTTGTGACTATGCTTGAAGATTATGAAGACCTAAACTGCTATGTTTTTATAAAATATTAAGGTTGAATCCTTCAAGCCTCCATAAATCTAACTACCACTCCTCCATTCCCAAGGAACATTACTGCCATAGCTGAAGATTTGCAACTTTCATAGAATTCTTCCTTCATTGTAAAGTTTCTGCTGCTTAACGTAATTCAAAGTGGATTAATCTATAAATCTCATTCTATTTTTTTCTTTTACATTTAGCAGAGAAAACAGCATCATTTTAGAAACATATGGCTAGCACTTGCTTCACCAGGAATGAGGCAGTGAGCATGTAGGTAAATGCCATCCTTTTCCAATCTAAGAGTAGATTATATTTATAAGATCAAAAGAGTAGTGCAGAAGGTCAAAATCCTAAGTACTACAGTTTTAAAACCACACAGATATAAAAATATACATGTCCTTGGTTTCTTTATGTCAATGCATGATCTACTTCATCACAAGGATTGTTCCAGCCATAGTATGAGTCCTGCTTCCAGGCTAACCTTACCCTTGAACTCAGTTCTCTCAAACATGTAGAATACCTTTCCCAAACACACGTCTCACCAGAAAGCTAACAAAATAAAACTGATTGGTAACGCTGCTCTCAGGAAGAGCAGAAAACTTTGATTCTTCCCTCCTTTCAATCATCTCCCCTGCTTTGGGTATTCCCATTTGTTAAGGGATGTGGCCCTGCATTCTTTGGGAACATGACAGCCATCAATTTTCCACTGGAGTGGGGAGATGGTGGTTAAGGGGGATATGCCAGAGATCATCTGTATACGTGCAGTGTTGGTTCTTTGCCCCTGAGCTATATCCCTGTCCAGTATTTAATTTTCAAGGAGAATTGTGATTATCTGGGGATCACACAAAGGTACATTTTAACTTCAATTAGTTTCAAAGTTTTCCTTCAAAGTCCTGTAGTTTTAGGCCCCTGAGTGTTTTAAAGGGCTGGTTCCCCTTCACAGAGAAAAGGAAATGGTCAATCAAAATTATTTTTCAAAGGATAACGGGCATCACCAGCTCTCAGCCAAGAAAACAGGAGAAAAGGACTAGTACTGTGAGCAAAAACAGTCTGTAATGGGGTATAAGGGGATCCTGGTTGGCTTTATCCTAGAGAACAGTGTATACTGGGAGTAACTAATAAGATCCCCTTACAATTTCTGCATCAGTTATCCCAGTAAAATTCACTATATATACAATGTAAGCAGCCTACAAATTGTATCAAAATTACTTAGAATGTATTAAGGGGCATGGTCTTTTGGTTCATGCAGATATTTGGGCTTGTTTTTTTTTTTTTTTTTTTTTTTTTTTTTTTTTTTTTTTTTTTTTTTTTTATCATATGAAAGCTCTTGTTTAGGGGAAGAATAGAGCTTCTCTTCATACTGTTCATGTCCCATGATCACTTAGAATACTCTACTACAAGGGACACCCAATTGTTAAAAAAGCTCCTATGAGCAATTTAACATTGATGCCTGTCATACTTGATTTCCAACTTCTTAAAGACAGATATACATAAAAAATATTTCTCCAGGATACTGTTTTCTCTAGAGAAGGAAAGGGAATAATTAAGAGGGTTTAGAGCTAAACAAAAGAATCCTCAGAATCTAAGGCCATTTCACCCGGAAACCAATCACAGCACAGACATCCCTGGGAACTTCTTATCCACCAATGTGCTGTCAGGACAGTACATTTTTGCTTTTTATGTCTGTGATCTAGCATGACATTGGGCACACAGTGAGGATGCAATGAGCATCTAGACAGTGAGGCCTCAGGGCACAGGACAAAACTTTATACAAATTATTACATCGTGGAGAGAACTATTAGTTTCTTATTTAAAAAAAAGGGAAGGGGAGGAACAATGAGAAATTCCTTTCATGGGAACACATCACCTGTTTTATACCTGGTGTTACTAAGCATCATAATAGTTTATGATATTAAGAATTATTAAGATGAGATCAGTAAGGCCCTTGCTGGCTACAGGATCACATCAATAGTGCAAAATGTATACTGGCTTCTGTCTAAAGTTTGACATTACTTGTGTATAGACAAAGAGTATCATAACCAGGTAGATAAGTTCACAAAGAATAGTAAAAATAAAAAAGAAATGCATATAGCTTGCATATATAACAATTAGCTATTAATTCTAGATCAAGAAAACGTTTAAAACAAGGCTGGTGCTGCTAGTAGCATTTAGTCGGAAGAACACAAATTTCTTGCCCCTTTTATCACAATGGAAGCTTAATCTTTGCAATTCCTTGTGACTTGGAGAGATGAGGAGGTTCCTTATATTGGCTAAGAAAAAACTCAGCCTCTAATTCATAGATCATGGAAATGCAAATATGCACTTTATCTAGTATAGTCTTATACTATCTGCCCAAAGATTTTAGGCACAATTATTAAAATTTCACCAAAGGGCAAAAGAAAGCGTTCAGTGCAATGAAAAGATTCTTGATAGAATTAAGTTTTAGTAAAACAGCAAAATTATATACACTTTAAACATGAATACTACCTAAATTTTTAACATGCTTTAAAAATAGTCACTCTATGTCTAGTCAATATGAAGAACACCACTCTTTTTTTTTTTTTGGGGGGGGGGGGGTCCCATACCCTGGATTAGTCCTGGCTCTGCACTCAGGAATTACTACTAATGGTGCTCAGGGGACCATATGGGATGCCAGGGATTGAACCTAGGTTGGCTGCATGCAAGGCCAGGCAAATGCCCTACCTTCTGTATTATCTCTCTGGCCCCATCTGCTTTTTTATTTTAAAGCAGATAAATGTATAGGCTTCTATTTTGAATACCCTAGATTATGTAAGAAAGTTACTTAAGCTGACCCAGATGCAAAGAAGCCAATTTAATGTACAATACACACGAAAAGCTTTTCCTTCAAAGGGAAATAACACATCCTTTGATGAACATTATTATTTTTTTTTAAATCCTAGTGCAGTTAATATCCTCTTCAGCTTTCTGGTATGAGTCACCAGAGGGCTGTATTTCATCAAAGCTCTGCAACCCCTTTTAAGGTAGACTCAGCTACAAGAAGGTTAAAATTATAAATCCTAATTACTAATTACTAATAATACTATCCAGAATAAGATGAAAATGGGAACTCAGTTCCACAAGGATGATTATATGAAATGTTCTTCAGTTCTTCAAAACATAAAGCCTGGTAACTGCAAAGATCTAGGCTGTTTTTGGTTGTAGGTGTCCTCTGTCCCACATGTCTTTTTATTAGACCTTCCCTGAATCTAGATAAATAAAAACATAATAGTAAAGTACTTTGGGACAGTAACAGTTCCTCTTTAAGACTTCCATGAGCAAAACAGTTATATACTGTGAAAACGACGTAGTGCTTTAGAAGGTGCATTTTTTTTTTACCTGTGTTGCTAAGTCAGTTTACAAAGTAGAAAACTATATACCACTTAGTCCTGTTCCTAAAACATTAAAATCCTATTAAAAGAGCTTCGAAAAGATAAATCATAGTGATTGCTACAGCATGAGAAAGGTGCACCAGGAAGTCCTTCAAAAAATATGCTGAAGGTTATAGAGTTAAGTGCTGGGATTAGATTCAACATTTTATCAGAAAAAGTCACAATGGAATACATGCAAGGAAGGGGTCTCGGGGAAACTTCACAAAACATCTTCTTTCAGTCAATAAAGAAGAGACGTCATCCACTAGGCCTGAGAAATGCTCAGAACGTGTAGCTTTGCTCCCAGATGAGATGGGTTCTACACGGCACCACAGCATTTGCATTTTCGGCAGCTTCTCCATGCAGACATATTGCTCAAGTCAGTTCTCTGGAAGGCAGCTGGTCAGTACCGATGTGCCTGATGAGATGGGTGGTACTGGGTGCTCTGCTGAGAGGAAGAGGAGTAGCCTAGTGTGCCCTGGGACTGAGATGACCCCTGAACGCTGCTTTGGTAATTCAGGCGAGAACTGGAGTGCTAGGAGGAGACAGGGAAAAACAATTATTAATGAAAGAAATCAGCAGCTCAAGAAGTTAGTTGTAACAGGCTGGAGAACTGAGCAATCTGCATCAGAGGCTCCTGGGTCAGAGATAAGGTAGCTGGCAGCTAACTCTGCTCTTAAAAAATTTTGCTTGTATGGCACCAAGTTTAGCTAGATTTCTTTGGGAGACATGGGACACTAATAGGAGGAAAACTGCTCACTACTCTTTGTACTCGATAACTGCGATTCTCTGCACAACTGTGATGGGGAGCCACATATGGTGCCAGCAAAATTCCCAGTTGTGCTAAATTAGAGTCATGCTCTTTAGATGTAGTGCTCATGCACACTTTGGTCACTGTGCTTCCTGCAGTACTCAAATGAGTTCTCACCAGAGAATCCTGGCCATGGTGCTAGCACTCATTTAGTAGTGCTCACCTGGGGTTAATCCCTTGAAGTTGAGGGTGCTATAGTGCCTATTGTGGTATGATGGAAAAACCACTAGAGGTACTGGGGGTCAGTGAGTACAGCTCAAAACATGTGGCTCAAGCTCAACAAATGTGGTTCAGGACATAGGGAACTTATTTTCACAGGGGCAGGTTTTTCTAAGTCACTGACTTATCCTTGAATCTCCTCACCTTTTTCAATGACTTATCTAGCTTTTTTTCTCACCAGGAGCAAACAGGCAAAAGAAAGGATAAAATGACAATTTTTTTTTTTTTTTTTTTTTTTTTTAGGAGGGATGTGACTGCCTTACAACAAGTCAAAAAACAAAATATCAGGGTCAGAGTTGCAGTACAGTGAGTAGGATGCTTATCTTGCACGTGGACAACCTGGGTTCGCTCCCCAGTACCCCATATGTTCTTTGAGCACTGTCAGGAGTGATTCCTGAGTGCAGAATCAAGAATGAACCCTGACCATCACTGGGCGAGGCCCCAAACCAAGAGAAGGAGACAAAGGAAACAAAAATATCTTGCAATTACATGAATACCAGTCTTTGTTTTTTATAAAATATCCTAGAAATAATTTAATTCTGAAAGGATCTGTTATAAAACAAATCCTATTTCATACAAATTTTTTTTTAAATTGGGAGTTTTATTTTTTTCCTTTTTTTTTTTTATTATTATTATTATTATTATTATTTTTTTGGGTCACACCCGGCAGTGCTCAGGGGTTACTCCTGGCTCCATGCTCAGAAATTGCTCCTGGCAGGCACCGGGGACCATATGGGACACCGGGATTCGAACCGATGACCTTTTGCATGAAAGGTAAACGCCTTACCTCCATGCTATCTCCTGGGCCCCTAAATTGGGAGTTTTAATTGTTCATTCTAATGTTCTTTTCAAGATCAAGGAAACAAATCTAAATCGTTTAACTGTTAATTAAATTAATATTTTAATTATAAAAGAATCAGGAGCTCACCTGATAATCTGATGACAGAACCGGCCCGCCTGAGTTGGCACTGGAGGCTCCCAGCCTGGGTTTCTTGTTGGGAGGTACCTGGTTAAGGCCGGAGTCCTGACTGTGCTGCAGCCCAGTCCCAGCACCCCCAGGGCCTGTGCCTGCCCCTCCTGCAGTCCCATTGGTCTGTGTGCTATTCTGCTGTGGTGGAGGTGCTTGTGGAGGGGCAGCTGCCTGCTGGGGAGGGGCTGTGGGTTGCTGATGCTGGTTTTGCTGCTGTTGCTGATTCTTTAAGAGAGGAGGAGAAAAATGCTTATGGTAGCATTAAACAGAAAATTTCTGTCATTACTTAATATACACATGACTACTGATCAGTCAAAGGAACAACTTTTGTAGGATACCAAAGTGACAAGAATGAACAGAAGAAGGCACACTCAGGCCAAAATGCATCCCCCCCAAAGGTCAAGTCCTGAATTTAGATCATATAGTAATCCTCCCCAAAAGTCACAGGCAACCTATTGAAAACCACCAGGAGAAAATAAATGGACACTCATAACAACTCCTCTATTAGTCTTGTTGAACATGATTATTATTTTTTTTTTGTTTGCTTTGTGGGCCACAGCTGATGGTGAATGGCTTACTCTTGGCTCTACACTTAAGAGTTCAATCCTGGCAAGCTCAGGGACCATAAAGGACGCTGGGGATTGAACCTGGGTCAGCTGTGTGCAAGGCAAAACACTCTACCTGCTGTGCTACTGCTCCAACGCCTTGATTATAATTTTGGAAAAGTAAAGTGGTATGGGGAAGGGCCTGATATATCCAATCATGATGAGAGGAAAGACTGCCATCATCTTTGGAAAATAGAGTTGACACTGAGACAGAATTCACAAAAAGAGAATAAAGAATCAGGGACCAAAACATAATACATCAGAGAAGGTGCCTGTCTTGCATTCTGATAACACAGACTCTATGTTGGCACCAAATATGATCTCAGAGTCTCACCAGTAGTGATACTTGAGTACAGAGCCAGTAATAAGCCCTATTAGGTGTGGCCTAACACACACTGTTAAATGTGGCCCTCAAACAAAAAACAAACAAATGAACAGAAACAGGAATAGGATATAAAATATATATTTAAAAAAGGGCCTGATCAATAGCACAGTGGGTAGCGAAATTGCCTTGCATGTAGCCAACCTAGGTTTGATCCCTGATATCCCACAAGGTCATCTAAACCTACCAGGAGCTAATTTCTGAGCCCAGAGCCAGGAGTAATCCCTGAGCACCACCAAGTGTTACCCAAAAACAAATAACAAAAGAATCAGGAAATTAATTTACTGTCATCTAATTATAATTCATATTTGAGAGTTCAATAAATACATTATTAGATAAATGGCAGCTACATATATAAGAATTATTATACTTGCCTAAATACTCAATTGCCTCCCTTATTATCTAGAACGAAAGTGTGTTGGGCAGTTATTACCTTATCACCTTTTTCTTCAGGTTCATCTTCATTCAGAAATTCACGTTTGGGGTAAGGAATCTGGCAGCCAGCAAACACACTGAAAATTGTTTTTTTAAAAAAAATCATTTTAAAAAAAGATAGAAAGAGAAAAAGAAAATTACCTCTAATTTACAACTCTGTTGCTATTGTTAATTTAAAACTCATTTAAAAGACTTTTCATCTCTAACTGTTATTTTCTGGATATCACCAAGTAGAATTTAATTTAATTATCTGAAACAATTAATTATCTGGAGATTTACATCAATAGCTACTTTGAGTAACAAATCTTAACTGCTTTTGGTTAGTTCGCAATTATGACTCAGACATTTCTCTACACACACTTCACTGGCACTAAAATATTTGTGGGGCCAGAGAAATAGTATAGCAGGTAAGGGGCTTGCCTTGCAGATGGTCAACCTGAGTTTGATCCCCATCATCCCAAACAGTCCTGAGACTGCCAAGAGTAATTTCTGAGTGCAGAGCTGAGAGTAACCCTTTGAGCATTGCCAGGCGTAGCTCCAAAACCAAATAAAATAGTAATAGTTCATATTTGCTTCAGCAGTAAAAAAATATTTTTGCTTGCACAAACCATACTACTAATAAATCTAAAAACAATGTGTGTGCATGCATGTGTACATGTGTGAGAGAGAGAAGGAGAGAGGGAGAGAGAGAGAGAGAGAGAGAGAGAGAGAGAGAGAGAGAGAGAGAGAGAGAGAGAGAGAGAATAACATGTTTGGGGAAGAGAGTTTTTTTAGTAAGAATGTTAACTTCTCAGTTCCTTACTCATTAGATTAAAACAACATGGTTTACTGATCTACACACACAAAAAAGTCCCATCTGGGGTCCTTCTGGGACTGGAACAATAATACAATAAATGGGTAGGGTGTTGGTTTTTACATGCAGCTGACCCAGGTTTGATCACTGGCATCTCATCCCATATGGTCCTCTAAGCCTGTCAGGAATGATTCCTGAGTGCAGAGGTCAACCAATGAACACCAATGAACAACCAATGAACCAATGAACACGGCTGGGTATGAACCAAAAACAAATAAACAAAAACCAGCCAAACAACCAAAATAACAAACATAAAAATCCACCACCAACAACAAAAAAAACCCAGGTCCATCTGTTCTTTTCTTTACTGACTTAATGATTATTCCTAAAATACTTATTTTCATTCACACCTCTCTTCAGCTTTATCAGTTCAAAAATACAGATTTTTTAAGTCTTTTTTCCTTAGGAAGTTCTAATGAGAAAGTAAAATATTCCAGTAACAAGTTTCTCTTTTTTTTTTAGCTACCACCCAACATTTTCAATTTGGAGAAACAACAGACATAGAAAAGTTAAAACACATACTCTAATGTTGGCAAAGGATCCTCTTGAAAATAGGGGTCTTGCAGAGCCTGCTCTGAGGTAATTCTCTTGGTTGGATCCATAGTAAGAAGTTTCTGAAGCTAGGGTGACACAAACGAAATAGCATATGACAAGGTTATTTAACAAGTCAATATTCTTTTGTGTTTTTGTTTTATTCTGGGGGGGGGGGGAGCATACCCGGTGACGCTCAGGGGTTACATGCGTTCAGAAATCACTCCTGGCTTGGGGGATTTGAGATGCTGGGGGATCGAACCGTCCTAGGTTAGGGTGTGCAAGGCAAATGCCCTACTACTTGTGCTACCATTCTGGCCCCACAAGCCAATATTCTGACATTTTCATTTATGTCTGACAGGGCTAATAGTAATGCTTTGGGGGGCAGAGTAAAAGCATAGGAGGAAGGTGTTTGCCTTGCACACAGACGACCCAGGTTTAATTCTTGACATCTCATTTGGTCTCCCTAAGCACCATCAGAGCACCGTCAGGAGTGAACTATGAGCATCAGTAAGTACAGCCGCACAAAAACAAAATTAATGTTATTTTATATAGCTGGCTGTAAGACTAATACATTAGTTTGAAAAAATTAAGTCACAGATAATATCTCAGTGAAAAAACGTTTCATTTGTCCAAATGTCCACTTAATTTTTACTTATTTTCTAAAGAGGTAGAAGAGAATCAGAGAGATATTTCAATGGGCTGGAGCACTGGATTCAATTCCCAGCACTATATGGTAGTTATAGACTTTGTCAGAAGGAACCCTCAAGCACAGAGCTGGGAGTAACTCCTGACTTAAAAATGAAAATGTAAAATAAAATGAACCAAAACAAAGAAAAATAAAGTAAGATGCAAGAAGACTGGAAGAACTCCATGGTAAGTGGGATGAGATGAGGGCTCTGCTAAAGCTCTAACTTCCCAGCCTGGGAAAGCTGCACCTACCAAGAGGAACACTTTGCTGTCCGGCTTGACCTTGTGTTTCTCCATGTACTTTATGAGGCTACTGTTGGCATACCTGCAAGGACAGAACAGTAACACATCATTGGGGATTCTTAGAATTGAGTTTTATTACTTACATCGTTGTACTATTATTGCTTTTTATCCTGGGGATTAAGTTTAAGACACTATACATCTAAAGCAGTGGTCCTCAAACTACGGCCCGCGGGCCACATATTGTATTTGTTCCCGTTTTGTTTCTTCACATCAAAATAAGATGTATGCAGTGTGCATAGGAATTTGTTCGTAATTTTTGCTTTTACTATAGTCTGGCCCTCCAATGGTCTGAGGGACAGTGAACTGGGCCCCTGTTTAAAAAGTTTGAGGATCCCTGATCTAAAGTATGCATTCTACCATTGGATTATATCCGCAAACCCCAAATTAATATCTTAAATAGAAAGTTCCAAGAATAATTATCATATAAAATGCGTTTATGCTATTATTTTTTCTGAGTTCAAAAGACCACAAAACCAAATACTGATAAGCTTATGAAGAAAGAAACAGAAGCCACTGCATACTGCATATAGAGTTTGTGTGGTTACTTTGGAAAAGTATGTATTAGCCAGTAGAATTGAAAATATGAATATCCCACAACATGTCCAATCCTTTTCTTGGTACATACATTAGTGTAAGAGAAATTCAGTACATGTTTGTTTTGGTCTTGGGATGTAACTCAAAGATCTGGAGTGCGTGTAGGAGCAGAGTAGAATCAGTGGAATGACACGGTTCCCCAGAATGGCTAGGAAAGACTCAGGAGCACCAGGCAGGGAGGAGCCTCCCACACATTGACAAGCAGAGGCTTTTCCCCCAACAGAAATGACAAAAATGATTATGGGAATATTCTCATAATAGAAAAAAGTAACGAAAAGCTCAAAGATGGCCAGAGAGATAGTATAGCTGGTATGGCTCTTGGACCTGGATTTGTTCCCCAGCGTCCCAAATGGTCGCCCCAAGTTCTGTCGAAATAATCCTTGAGGGCAAAGCAAGGAGTAATCCCTGAGCATGCCAGTTTTGACTCAAACAAAAAATACCAAAACCCATTGTATATCAGATAAGAATTGAATAAAATGGCTCTCCTCTCCTCTCTGCTGAGCCAAGCTACGGACCGGGACCCCGGTCTCTCGGTAAGATGATCTCACCTGACCCACGTGGGACTGATCGAGCCGTGTGATTGGGGATCCCAGAAACATAAAGACCACAACCGGCCATGCTCTGCCTCTCCTCTCCTCTCTGCTGAGCCAAGCTACGGACCGGGACCCCGGTCTCTCGGTAAGATGGTCTCACCTGACCCACGTGGGACTGATCGAGCCGTGTGATTGGGGATCCCAGAAA
>PVKC010032164.1:0-14319 GCA_004027635.1 Crocidura indochinensis | reverse complement strand
GGACACTTACTGATGGTTCTTTCTCATTTTTTTCCCTTTTAACTTGATATACCTAAACTGTTTTCTTAATTATGTGCTATCAAGACATTTGTATTCATCAATTTTCCCAATTTAAATTAATATGGGAGGTGATGAGGTGCGTGTAAGAAAAGAAAGTGAAAATGAAAGAGCGTTATTTCAGCATGGGGTAGCTTCTGGGTATGAAAGCAATTAGTTGGCTGTCAGTCTAATGGAGATGAGATTATTCATGTGTAAATTGCAAATATACTGGGTCTAAACTGAGAAGATCATTACTTACCAAATTAGATACTTGTGCTAAAATGACCCAGTGCAGCCATTTATTCACTTGACAACAGTCACCAAGCACCTATGCAGGGCTTCTGTTGTTGCCGACAGGGCCAGCATCCCATCCTTTCCCATCAGTTCTGCTTTGCTGGTACAGGAATAGGATATTAACCAATTGGCTTCTTAAAACTATGCTCTAGCTTGGATCTGCTGTGATCTTTGTTCATGTGTGAATGAAAATACTCATTGCATGTATTTATCTTTTTTAACTTGTCTTCTTGGGTGTCTACTCAATAGTGGAATTTCTGGAACATTTAATAGTTCTTTTAATTTATAGTTTTGGGGGCTAGACGTGGCCATATCCAGAAGTGCTCAGAGCTTACTCCTCGTTCTGTGCTCAGACATCACTCCTGATGGTCACTCCATATGGGCTGCTCAGAGTTGACACAGGTTGACTGTGTGCCAGGTGAGAACAATACCTGCTGTATTTTCTCTATTGTCCCATATTTAATTAAAACTTTTTTTGCCTCACTTGGATGTGCTCAGGGGTTACTCCTGGCTCTGCACTCATAAATTACTCATAGGAGGCTTGTGGGGGGGCATATGAGATACAGAGGATCAAATCCTAGTCGGCTGCTGTGCTGTTATTCCAGTCCCCCATATTTAATTTTTTTGATAGTTTTTTTCTACTGTTTTCCTTAGAAGCAAAGCCAGGTTTCATTCTTACCAATAGTGAACTAGAGTTTCTTCTTTTTGCCACTACCAACACTGATTTTTCTAGGACATCCTCATTGATGTCATGTAATATATTTTTGCCATTTTGACTTGCAATTCCCTGAATAAACAGTGTCGGTGAGCATTTTTTAACGTGTTTCTTAGCTATGAGTATGTCTTCTACTCTCTTTTTATTTTTAATCATTTATTTAAACACCATGGTTACAAAAATGTATGGTAGTTGGGTTTTTGTCATCGGACGTCCACCAACTTTCACCAGTGTAATTTTCCTTTCATCAGTGTGCCCCATTTCCCTCCTCCCCCACTCCCTGCCTGTATTCGAGACAGACATCCTATTTCTCCCTCTTACTATCATTGTAAGTTATAATATTGCTAAGTTTAACACTGGGATACTAACAATTTGAGATTACAAAGCTAATTTCTTTTTTTTCTGGGTTTTGGGTCACACCCGGCTTTGCTCAGGGGTTACTCCTGGCTCTATGCTCAGAAATCGCATCTGGCAGGCTCGGGGACCATATGGGATGCCGGGATTCGAACCACCATCCTTCTGCATGGAAAGCACACGCTCTACCTCCATGCTATCTCTCCAGCCTCAGCTCATTTCTTTGTCCTGAGGGAAGAATGTTTTGCACTGTCCTGCTATGCTTTGTTTTATAGTTTTATTACAGACTCCCTGTAGAATCTCAGAGGTCCAACTTTGTACCTCTTTGTGTATGGACTCACTGTATCTACCACCAAAGCTCCAGTGCTGTCCCACCTCTAAGACACCCTTTTTCCTCCTCCACCACCCCCGTGCTCCCCAATAGTGTTCACTGAGTCTGAGTAGGCTTTCCCCTAGTTCATTTTCTTTTCTGTGGCCAAATTGTTATTTAACGTTAGATATCAACCCCTTTTCATATATAATATAAAAACATTTGCTAGACTGACTTTCACAGCAGTTTTTTCATGGTGTGAAAACATTTCATTTATTTATTTTTGTATTTTTGGGGATATAACCTAGCATCTCACACTTATAAGGCAAATGCTCAAGTTCTAAATGACTTCTTTGGCCCTGCAAAATTCATTCAGTAGTTATCTATTTATCCCAATTACCTCTCTTCTTTATTGTTGTCATGGTGCTGACATTTGGTCCTGGTTCTCTGGTCTCTGGTCCTGGTTCCAACTTTAAATGTATGAACTTACAGTATAACAGTGGTGTAATGTGTTTAGTGGGGCTAGGGAGATAGTACAGAGAGGATAAGGTGTTTGTCTTGGATGCCACCAATCAGGTTCAATCTCCAACATTCCATGCAATCCTTCAAGACTGCCAGGACTAATTTCTGAGTGCAGAGTCAGGAATAAGCCCTAAGCACAACAGGGTGTGGTCCACACACACACACACACACACACACAAACAAAACAGACACACAAAAGCCTCCCAAATGATGTTATTACTCACAGTTACAGAAAAAACTCAATTCTTATCTCCATCATCTTGATGCTATCTCATCACCAGAAGCATTATTGCTCAACAGCTTAAAAGGAAATGTAACTAACTGCCTTGTGCCTCACACCCAGCCTGAGTGTCTGTGGTTGAATGTCTCAGACCAGAAGTACCTGTTGTGGATCTTCTTTGCCAGTATAGCTTCCTTTTTGAATAAAGTCCAGCATTTTGACTACATATTAAGAGGAAACAAAGTCCTCAATGATGGGCCCTTATTTGAAATCAGTCACACTATATGAATCCTGTCTGTTTTTTAACAATGTATAAGATTCAGGGCTTATGAAGGAGAAAAGGGAAGATGCACCCGGTGCTGTTTTGAGTTACTATGGGCTGAAGAAAGAAGGTGGATCTGGAGAATAGGGCATGGACCCAGTATCCAAGGAACTGCTACAATCAGGGTCAGTTAGCTGCAGTTAGTGCTGAGTCAGCAACAGAACATAAGCTTGGTTGATGCACGACTGTGGTTCTTTCCACATTTTCTATTCATTATTGTTGAGTTTTAGGCCCTGGGATATTTGAATATTATTTAAATGCTGACTTGGCAGAAATTAAAGAAAGCAGATATCTGGGGCTAGAAAGATAGTTCAGCACATAAGGTGCATTCTTAGCATGTAGCTGGCTCAGGTTTGATCCTTGGCACCGCATAGGATCCCTTAAGCACCACTGGGAGTAATCTCTGAGCAGAGTCAGAGATATGCTCTGAGAACTGCTTGGTTTGGTCCCCAAACTAAAATAAAAATAAAACAAAACAAAAAAACCAAAAGAGCAGGTGTTTGAACGATGACCCAGACATTCTGGGTCTCTGGAATGAGACATTTTCCATTTTGTTAGTGGTACGATGGCTTTTTCCTCTCTGCAATCTGCTCTTCTCCAAGAGATCTAATACTTTCCAAGATCCTCCTTCCAGTGAGTTCTGGGATGGAGGACAATTTCCATTTCAGGGTACTCACCTTGCTGTGATCCTTTCCATAAGAGTGCGATGAGGTCTGTCATTTGTTTTGTTTGGGTTACACCTAACAGCTATTTCAGTGTAATGTATTTTTAGTTCCTAGAACATGGCAGTGTTATTCTATGAGTAGGTCTAACGGATTTATTTTCTACCTTATTTTGTTTTCACCCTAGTTTTCATTTGAATTGAAAGCACATATGTACATTACCTCAAGTCCTTTTTTGAATAAAAGAGGATGAGTCTGTAGCAAACCCTACATGGCCAAACTTACCTCATTGGGATGGAATCCATCCACAGGTTCAATGAGCTGCCAAGGCTGCCCTCCTCTCCTCCGCCACTCTTCAATGACTGCAAAATACATAATTGCGGGTCAACAGACAGGCTCCCACAGGCATCAGTTCGAGCCAAGAGCAAGGACTGTGAGACCATTGGGGCTGCTCAGTCTTTGCAGGCTTACTCAGATGTGCTGCATCTATGCTGTGAGCTACAGCTCGGGGTTACCAAATCAAGGGGTCTCACCATAAAAGTAAGGAATTGCTTTCAAACTTAAAAAAAACATGAGCATGTTGAAGAAAGTGGTTTGCATGGCACAGAGGGTGGTGGGCAAAGATGAGTGTGAGATTTGCCAGCCCTGGTTGGCATTTGCCTCATTATTCAGTGGCCTGAAAAAAAGTGGTGGAAAAGGAAATGCTTGCTTGTCATCTCTTTTCAGGAGCTGAGTTTCCAAGCACACTGCTTGCCAATGTCAAGCAGTCACCTTTAAGGATCACACAGTTCATCAGAAATATAATTACATGAAATTATCTCAACATCACATTTAGAGGTAATAGGGCTGGAGAGAAAATATTATGAACCCCCAAGTGATGTGAAGCAATAAAGCTGTCCTTCAGCAGGGGCTAAGGGACCCAGAATGTTCATTGCTCCGAGGCAACTGCAGAATTAACTACACAGTGGTATCATGCAGGCAGTAAGAACTCTTCAAGGGAAATTCTCAATCTGGACAGTGTCCTGGGAGAGAAAAATGGGAAAGTGCCACTTCCCAGAGTTGCTCATGTCTTTCTGCCACTGAGTCTAGCCAGATTAGGCACAGCCTAATCTTCAGTTCTTTCCTACCCCCCTCATCAGTGTGTTTGTACTCTCTGTATTTCTCTTCTTTGCATCAGAGATTCTCCTGGGGCTTTGACTGGATGCAAGAACTTGGGCTTTCCCAGAAAATAATTTATAATTACAATTTTATAATTAGTTCTGATGCCAGCTGCTCTTTCCCAGGCACTCAGAAAGAACTAGCTTTCCCAAACTTGGGAGAAACTCTTACTAGTGTGTTTTGGTTCCACATGTCAGATAACACACAGCCATTGGCTTCTTTCCTGGCAGTACAGCTACAGTTTTTGATGGTAACAATATTTTGCTGCTGATTCTTATTGGAAGCTGTTAGAGAAAGCAGCTATTGAAAA
This sequence comes from Crocidura indochinensis, assembly GCA_004027635.1. Taxonomy (NCBI): domain Eukaryota; kingdom Metazoa; phylum Chordata; class Mammalia; order Eulipotyphla; family Soricidae; genus Crocidura; species Crocidura indochinensis. The sequence goes on along the minus strand of PVKC010032164.1, from coordinate 9,413 downwards.
GTTGGCTGTTATGTTTCTCATAAAGTGATATTGTGGACACTGTCCTTTGTGTATTTCACTTGGAATGCCAAGAGAAAAAAAAACCAAAATGGAAAATGAAATAAAAATTTATTCCTGCTCTAAAAGAGTGGCACGTGTCTGCTTTTCTGCATGATGGCTTGGAGCTGCCATGATACCTAAATCACACCAAAGGGGACTTGTTTTCAAACCATTTTTCTAGGAGCCCTGAATGGTTCCTTTCCTACCATGTGGCCATATGTGGCCCATATAAGGTGATGCTTGGTGTTTGTGGGAAACCAGTCTAGCTCTGCCATCAGTTTGTCCGGCATACTTTGTCTCTTTTTAGCATGACCTTGAAACTGCTCCAATTTCAGTTCTGGCTATTCCATTTTCCTGCTGGTCCTGAGTCCTGAAGATCCTGTGGGTCTTAGGCTGCTGCCTGAGTCCCATGCCCCTGGCTTTCTGCTTTGTCACTGCATGCTGAGTGCAGTCTCTTAATATTCTGTGCCTGGGTAGAGAATGGCCAGTTTTTTTCCCCTCTGTGTTGAGAGGGTAAGGTGGGGACCTGAAATTCCATTTTCTAACTTTAAGTTGACTTGATGTGTTACCACCAATTTGAATAGTCACCCAAACACTCTTATCAGACACCAGGGATCTGAAAGAATTTCTTCAAATGCACAGTTCTTATACCCCTTAGCGCTCTTCTTGACTCTTTTATATATTTGCCAAATCTCTAGCTAGCATCACACGAGGCATATAATATCAAACCAATTTAGGATGTCTATCTTAATGTGGGACAGTATAGAGCCCTTTTGATTGCAATTTAATGTGCATATGAATCACTTGTACATTGTCCTTCCCACTATGATTAGATGGGTCTTGACTAACAATGGAGTCCAGAGTATACATTTCTAACTAGCATTTAGCCAGTTATAAGGCTGCTCATACTGAACTGTGTTGAGAAGCTAGTGTGTAAGGTGGGAGGCATCCTTCGTAAAGTGCCAAGCATGTTCCAGGCATGCCATCTAATAGGGTTACATTATTTCACAAAAGATGGGAGATAGCATGGAGGTAAGGCGTTTGCCTTTCATGCAAAAGGTCATCGGTTCGAATCCCGGTGCCCCATATTGTCCCCCGTGCCTGCCAGGAGCAATTTCTAAGCATGGAGCCAGGAGTAACTCCTGAGCACTGCTGGGTGTGACCCAAAAACCAAAAAAAAAAAAAAAAAAGATTTTTACACAGAGATTGTATCCCTATGACCTTATCTATAACATAGAGTTTAGAAATGTTTGGGGGATTATCTGCATTCCCAAAGATAATAATCAGTGACAGAGCTGGAGATTACTTTGGAAAATGAAAAAGTCCCATGTGAGTGTTAGGCATTATTATATTTTTAATAACTTTGTCTATGTTCAAGGTTGATGATGAACAAAGATCACTTGGTAGTGCATTTGTTTACACCAGAAATTCATTAATGAGTCTTTATCTTTGCATTTCAATGAGAGGTTATTTATCAAAATGTCTCTCCCCATGAGAGAAATGTGTGTTATTAAGCAGGTAATCTAGTTAAGGGAGATCAGTCTTGTTAAAAAGATGTTCAGAGTTGAAGTACTAGACTCTGTGATGCAAAATGTGTCAGCTAATGTAATATTTGATAATTTATGATGGCCATCTGCTACCTCCCAGATGCTTGGGTTGGGAAGCAAGGTGTTCGGCAGCAGGAAAATAGAGATGATGAACCCAGATGAAAAATCTTCTATCCTTTGCCTACTCTGTGAAGCTTTTCATTAGCATCACCTCAGCTGGCAGTCATTCACCAGAAGGCTTTCCTCTCACACAACAATTGCTTGGCAATGGAAGTGAGATTGGAAAAGATTGAAGTCAATAAATAATAATGTTTCAGAGTTAAGAGGTAAAGGATAAATCAGTAGCTTAGCCATCATCCTGTTTCTTTGTGACAACTCAGCAGTGACCGCAGAACTTGCTCTAATTCTGGAAAAAAAAAAGTCCCTTCCCCCTCAGAGATCTAGGATGTGGCAAGTCTGTTTAGAAGCAAGGCTGATGTGTATTCTTTGAAGATTTTGATTAATTTTGTACATTGAGCCTTCAAATCTTTATTTTTGCTGAGTTCCTAGGGAATTTAGTGCCTGTCTTGGGAAGCAGTGCCTTACCCTGCTTTTCTACTCATTGTTTTGCTCTTCTTTAGCTCTTAAGTGAGGAGGGCAATAAGCTAGGTGATCTCTTTGACTTGTTGTCTTCCCCCCTCCCCAAAGCTTTTTTCTCTGGTCACCTTCCAGGCTTCTGAAATGAAAGTGAAATATGGAAGCTATGCTGGACTTTCTTTACTTTTTCAGAAAGATTTTATTCTTTTTATCCCCCAATATTCAGAACAACCAATGTGCCAGACATACTCTGTCCCATTTATTGCCATGAATAATGAACCACTTGCTTGGCAGACTCTAAGCTGTCACCATTGCTTTAGTTTTATGTGAATTCCTGAGCTAAGAAAATTTACCTTCTTAGCACAGAGCCAGGAGTAACCCCTTAGTACCTCTGGGTATGGCCCCCAAACCAAAACAACCAAACAAAAACAAATAAATTTACCTTCTTGGAAGTTAAAATCCAGGTAGAAAAGATCGAAGTTTATAAATTTCTCTCTGGTGGCAATCTTGTTCAGTGTATTGGAGAGTTGTTCTGCTCTCTGAATAAAAGGGAAATGGAGACTATTCAGGCAGAACAAAGAGATCAATAGTTGTCACCCCACTCCAGGTCACTACCAGAGAGAAGTTCTACTCATTAAGGTTTAGCTTAATAAATAATAGCAAGTGAATATATGAATATACAAATAGCAAATGAACATATGAAGACCATTAAGATTTATTAGGACCCATATCAGTGCAAACTTTGTTTAAAGATACCATTTTTTCTCCCATTGGATTGACAAAGAAAAGGTAAATAACCATGATAATATACATACTATTATGGGATAGGAGACTGGGAGTATTAATTGCTTTAAATTTTCTAGAAAGAAATTTGTCAATATGGATCAATAGATATATTCTGTAATCCCCTTTTATTCTAAGAAATTACCATAAGGAAATAGACACTTTTATGTACACAATGTTATTTAATATAATGGAACAATCAATGTCTACCATCAATAGATGAAATAAAAGAGCACAAAATTGTGATGTGGAGAAACAATGCTTGATATTAGAAGACATAAAAAAATCTGTCAGTTCAAAACTATAGATAATAAAGATCCAATTTTGTTTTGTTTTGTGTGTGTTTTTTTTTTTTGTGTCACACCCACTGACGCACAGAGGTTACTCCTGGCTTGCACTCAGAAATCACTCCTGGCTCGGGGGACCATCTGGGACACTGGGGATTGAACCGTGGTCCATCCTAGGGCAGCTGCGAGCAAGGTAAATGCCCTACTGCTGCCCTATTACTCCAGCTCCAAGATCTAATTCTTATCTCTGAAAGTAATATTACAAAGACACTAGTATCATAGGCTTACTTTGTAGTGAAATTTTGGCTGATTTTGAGTTTTAACTTATTTTTTGTGTGTTTTTCTGCACTCTAAGTTTTAAAAAACAAAAAAATATTTCTTTTGTAAAAATATTTAGTAAATATATTAGTTTTTCTTTTACCATCTATGAAAAAGTATTTCAACTTCAGAGTAAGTTTTAGAACATGCTGGTTCTCACTTATTTTAGATGTACTCCACTTATACCAAAGGACATACCATGCACATTTTTCTCTGTCCCTACCAAATGCATAGGGCCCAGCTTAAGGGCAGTGTGGCTATGTATATGTGTCTGCCTATATATATGTGTATATAAATATAATAAATATAAACAAATAAAATCTATTTCTGGTGTGTGTAAATGTGTGTATGCATTTGTCTGCAAGAATGGGAGTGACAGTGATTGAAAGATAAAGAGTGACAGTCCCAGGGTGTGACAGAGGGACATATCTACTTCTGTTTGACTCCTCGAGCACCCTGTAGTGATGATGTTATTCCTTCTTTGGGGACCATCATCTTGTTGGAATCTCTTCCCCAGGATATCAAACACAGGGGAAGAATGTCCAAAGATGGCAGCCAAAGCCTACAGCTCTCCTACCTTCGAAGTGAGAGTGCGAAGTGTCTTGTTGGATGACATCCAGCCATGGCAAGGGCTGACCTGAGAACAGGAAAACATTAACTTGGCTTACAGAGGGAAAGTGATGCTAACGGTCCATGACCTTGGAACAAGCAGTGTGAACTCACCTGGAGACAGCTCAGGAAGGAGTAGAACTGTGCGTAAGTCACATCCTTATTCAGCTGACCTAGGAAATAAGACCGAGGTCTATTGTGAGCTTCTTTTTTTCTTCTTTGGTTTTTGGGTCACACCCAGTGACACTCAGGGGTTACTCCTGGTTCTGTGCTCAGAAATTGCTTCTGGTTTGGGGACCATATTGGACACCGGGGGATCAAATCTCGGTCTGCCCTAGGTCAGCCGCGTGCAAGGCTACGGCTGCCCCACCACTCCGGCCCCTGTTGTGAGTTTCTGGCAGAAGCCAAACAGGGATTCTTGGAGGTGATGGGACCTTGGAGGTTGGCACTTCCAGAGTGATGCCCTGATCTTAACATCCCTTCCACGTGGCTTGTGAAAAATGTGCTCCCCTTCTTTCCAAGTGTCCGAAAACAAGACTCAGAATAGGGGAGAGTTGGCCTTTATTAGAGTTCGTCACCTAGTCTGGGATAGGACTAAAGAAGATTTTGCCAAATTGACTTCCCCCTGGCACTGGGATAAAATCTCAGTTCTTAAGGACCACAGAAGCTTTTGTGCTGACAGTGAGGAACTCCTTTCTTTTTCTCTTTTTTTAGTTTTGCTTTGTTTTGGGGTTACACCACTTTTGATAGGGCTCAGGGACCATATGTGGTGTTGGGGTTTAAACCCAGTCAGCTGCCTGCAAGGAATGTACCCTGCCTACTGTACTATCCTTGATCCCTAAATATCTTTTCTAAGGTTAACATGACACTTGGGAATGACTTAATTATATCATGTGCAAAACCCTGAAGAACTGTCCTTCTGAAGGTCTGGCCACACTGGAGGTGTGTGTGTGTGTGTGTGTGTGTGTGTGTGTGTGTGTGTGTGTGCGTGCGTGTTGAGTGGGTAAGGGGGAGGAGTGTTGAATAGTGAGGGGCAGAGCATGCATCTTTTTATGGTCAAGGGAAAGCTTTTCATCAGCACAAACTAACAGGCATGTCCCAAACTTAGCTTGGGGTGCAAGTAGCAGATGCAACAGATAATAATTAAAATAGCTACATAAAAGTTACAACACCCTGCAGTTGACCCTGAATCTCTTCCTCTCTCCCTTTCCAGCATATCCACCCCAGAGGCAATCCAACTTCCACATATGGTTGAGAAGCAAAATTCAGGCCTTTTACAAATCTCAGCGGTAAATGACTGATGTCTTACCCATTAGCACTTCTTGCATGCTTGAAAAGGTAAAGGAAAATCATAGGACCCATCTGAGAGTGAAGAGAAAGATTGAAGTTGATGGAACACAGTCTTGTTTTTTCACTTATACCTCTGATAGTTAGACTGAAAGATAGATTCAATTTTTTTGTCAGAGAAGAAAATATATTATCTCTTCATGTGGGTGAATGAATCCCATGACTGGAAAGCCACAAACTTATTATCTCCATTGAAATCACGGTGACATGCCAGACTTGTCCGTTATTCAACGAGCTTTGCAAAAGGCCCCAGAATCACACTGACCATGAGTTCCCAGTCATTGGCTCTGCTTTTTATTTTAGAGTCTCAACATGGAGCCTCTTCCACTCCTGTCTTTGTCTAAGACCTGCTTTTTATTCCTAAGACTTTGATTCCCTTGGTACCTGTGCATAAGTGTGTGAGATAATGTAAATGTATGTAAGGTAAAGTGTGTCAGAGACAATGTCAATGTCTGAGAGAACATGAGTGTGTGAGAGAAACTCAGAGAGAATGTGAATGTGTGTGAAAGTGTTAGAGAGAATGTAAGTAAGTGTGTGTGTGAGAGAGAGTGAGAGAGAGAATATAGGAGAGAGAATGTGAGTGTGTGTGTGTGTGTGTGTGTGTGTGTTGGTGATTCACCTCTATTCAGTTTGTGTACTTGCCCAATGCCGCTCAGCTTATCCATTCTCAGTGATTACATCCAACTTGTCCCTCTCATCCTCCATGCCCCCATCTACCCTAAGAACTGACTAATTTTTTCTTCTGGAATCATGACTCTTGCCTCTGCCATCTTGTCACTTTATTTGGTTGACCTTGCAATAAATGTTAGTGCCTTGACTGGGACCCTGATACCTGACTTGACTCTGATGAGAGGTCATCAGGGTCCTCTCATCCTCACATTCTTTTCCTGTGAGGTGGCCTTTTAATCAGTGATGGAAGTTTTAAAATCAGATCCAAACATAAATTACTCTTCTCCTCCATGCTTTTTCTTCTACCTGCAAAGCTATATTACTCTCATATCCAGAAAGACTGATTTTTTTTCTGTCCCTAGATATTGGGAACTCCTCAACCGGTTTTCTTGGGAGTTATATCCAATGATGTTCTAGCTTTTGGGGGGGCAATTGGGGACACACCTGACAATGTTTAGTGCTTACTTCTGACTGCATTTAGGAATTATTGCTGGCAGGCTCAGGGGATCATGTGGGATGCTGGGGATTGAACTTGGATCAACCTCATGTAAGATAAATGCCCTAAGCACTGTACTATCTCTCCAGCCTCACATCCTGGCTTATTTTCTTCCTGCTCAACTACTACTAAGATCCCAACACCACTTTGAATAAGAGCACAAGGGGGATGCTCTCTAGACTTTATCTGCGCTCGTCCCTTTTATCTTCAGCTTTCTCCTATCTAAGCACTGTATTAAGTAGAATAGGTGGAGAAAGAGGGATTTCTTACTATGAATCAATAGGCTTGTTGAATAGGATAAAGGCACATTAATTGTGATCAGAAAATAATTGAGAGGGGGCCAGCGAGGTGGTGCTAGAGGTAAGGTATCTGCCTTGCAAATGCTAGCCAAGGAAAGATCGCTACTGCGGTTCGATTCCCTGGCATCCCATATGATCCCCCTAAGCCAGGGACAATTTCTGAGCGCTTAGCCAGGAGTAACCCCTGAGCATCAAACGGATGTGGCCCGAAAAACCAAAAAAAAAAAAAGAAAGAAAGAAAAGAAAATAATTGAGAGGAATAAGGCTTTTATTTCCTTCTCAATGGTATTAGAATAGAAATATCAGAAGAAAAATGCTTGTTAGATCATAGTGGACTCAGGATGTTGGGGAGTTTCTGTAGGGGCTTCTGGAAACTATTTTTTATGACTTTTTTCACCTATCAGCATTGTCAGGGGTCAATCATGCTTTCTTTTTAGAGAATACTCAACAATATCTTTCTTTTATTTTCCTGAAAGTTATACATTTGTGCAACCACTGATTTTTTGCAGTATTATACTGTAGTCCAATGCCATTTTTTTGGTATTAATTTTTGGGTGAACACATCTAACTGTGTCCAGAGCTTACTCCTGGCTTTGTGTTTAGGGATCACTCTAGGTTATGATCAAGGGATCAATAGGGTTCTAGAGATACCAAACCAAATGTCAGCTGTGTGCAGGGCAAGCAGTTTAGCTAGGGATTGCTTTTTACATGTCACTTTAATAATATTTTGATATATACTAATATTATATATTGGTTTAAAAAATAATGATATTTTGGTATATAATGATATTAAGGATCCTTGCTATTTTGATCCTGCTTATGTGTCATATCTGGAAGAAGGCAGCATCTGCAATTCTCTGCTCAGAACATGAATCTGGGGCCAGAGTGACAGTACAGTGGGTAGGGAATTTGTTTTGCATGTGACCAACCCAAGCTTGATCTCTAGAATCCCAAATGCTCCCCCCCACCCACTTGCCAGGACTGATTTCTAAGTGCAGAGCCAGGAGTAACCCCTGAGTGCCTTCCAGGTCTGGTGAAGAAAGGAAGGAAAGAAGGAAGGAAAGAAGGAAGGAAGTAAAGAAAGAAGGAAGGAAAGAAAGAAGGAAGGAAGGAAGGAAAGAGAAAGAAAAGAAAAATAAAAAAGAATGAATGAAAGTAAGAAAGAAAGAAAGAAAGAAAGGAAGAAAGAAAGAAAGGAAGAAAGAAAAAAAAGATAAAAGAAAAAGGAAAATGAATCTGATGTGGGATGCTGGTCACAAATTCCAGTCTGGGGGTTGGACCGATAGCACAGCGGTAAGGTCTTGCATGCAGCCAACACAGGATGGAAACTGGTTCGATTCCCAGGATCCCATATGGTCCCTTGAGCCTGCCAGGAACGACTTCTGAGTGCAGAACCAGGAGTAAATCCTGAGTAAATCCCGTGTGTGACCCTCCACAAAAAATACCCAAACCAAAACAAACAACAACAACAAAAATGAATTCCAGTCTGGGACAGTGCAGGAGGCCTGTCCTATAGTGACCTGGAAGGAATTGTAGGGGTGAGAAACAGGGAGAGACAGAGATAGAAGAATAGAGACATGGAGACAGATATAGAGAAAGTGGGGTGGTCAAGTGGATGGCATATGTTCTTTCTAAAAAAAAATGTTCTGGGGCCGGAGCAGTGGCACAAAGTGGTAAGGCATCTACCTTGCGCATGCTAGCCTAGGACGGACCGCGTTCGATCCCCTGGCATCCCATATGGTCCTCCAAACCAGGAGCAATTTCTGAGCGCATAGCCAGGTGTAACCCCTGAGTGTCACTGGGTGTGGCCCCCCAAAAAACAAAAAGCAAAACAAAATAAAAGATGTTCTATCCCAACTAGCTGTAGTAGAACCTGTATAATGATTTGTAGTTCTTCAGAGCAGAAACTGACAATTATTTAATGCTGGGATCATATTTAAAATGTTAGCATTCATGAAAGTTTAATATTCACAAAGATAATTACAGTTTCATGAAATACCATGCATATGTATTAAATCTCAATAAAACCACATTAGTTCAGAGAAAAAAACATTGGTAAAAATATAAATTATTTTAAAATAGACTTAAGAGTAATTGTGGCAAAACGAAGGTATTTGTTGTTGCTTTGGCATAGGCCCCAAAGATATTCCATCTTTTAAGAAAAACTGATTTATAACTTTTGCATAGCCAACAATCCTAAACTCCTTGGCCAGAGTCTTGCTCTTTGGCCAATTCTCAGAATGCCTTTGGTTGGTGCTAGAGTCACGAGTACCCAGAAATTCTCTCATTTCGCACCGATTTATCATTTCCTCCAGGGAACTTGTCTTTTTTCTTGCCTTTGAGGACAGAGCTTCTATTTTAGTATTGTCTACTGTGAAAGCATGTCACAGGTTTCTCAGACATGTTTATGGGGTAATTACTTTCCTCACACAGGGTGTCTGAG
>PVKC010032163.1:0-14331 GCA_004027635.1 Crocidura indochinensis | reverse complement strand
AAAGAAAGAAAGAAAGAAAGAAAGAAAGAAAGAAAGAAAGAAAGAAAGAAAGAAAGAGAAAAAGGGGACAGGAGGAAAGGAAGAAAGAGGAAGGAAAGGAAGGAAAGAAAGGAAAGAAGAAAGGAGGAAGGAAGGACATAAAGAAGGAAGAAAAAGAAATGCATGATATAAATTATAAGAATGCACGGAATAATCCTCTCTTAGGAAAATATTGGATACCTATTTATCACCCAATTCTATGAAGGGTATTTAATAACATTATGCCTAAAGTTTATGTAGTATGTCCTAAACTTACCTCAAAGAAAATAAAACTGATAAACTATATAGAAAAATAATGATGCATTGTGTCATATTTTTTTTTTTTTTTTGGTTTTTGGGTCACACCCGGCAGTGTTCAGGGGTTCCTCCTGGCTCCATGCTCAGAAATTGCTCCTGGCAGGCACGGGGGACCATATGGGGCACCGGGATTCGAACCGATGACCTTTTGCATGAAAGGCAAACGCCTTACCTCCATGCTATCGTCAGTTCTTAAATAGGAAACTCGAATTTACAAGTCTTCACGTTTCCTTTGCCTCAGTTTGAGATGGCTTGTTTCTCTACAGGGTTAAGCCCTGGTCCTTATTCTCAGAATCAATAAATACTGATGTCATAGGTAGATTAATCAATCCATAGAATAAATCCAACTTCACACTGAGAGTTTAGGTACACTTATCAGTTGTTTTCCACAGAGCAGTGAATCATTCACTTGCTCACAAAGCAGTGGATTGTCATTTCCTGTGAACCATTCAGCTCCCGATGAGCCTAAAGAAATCCATAATGCTCACGTATCACCAACCCTCCCTTAAAACTCAGATGCCAGAGCAGGAAACTCATCTCAGAAGCTGAGTCAACTTCCCAAAACTGCTGTCATTTATGTGAGGAAATGAACATCCTATATGCCATCCATTTAGTGTGTCATTGAGATTACCAGGTATAGTACCATATTTTTCATACAATTATGACTTAAAATGCCCATTTCCTCACCGAGAATCAATGTAAGTACAATGTAAGTGGGTTTCTTCAATATGGAAGCCCCACAAAACACCTTGTGATACATTAATGAAAATATGTCATAGAATAATTTCATGATCATTAGACTCCTCCATCGCCTTCAGAGACACCTCAGACACACCCATGGCCCTCAGATTTCCTCTTGGCTCAAGACTTCCCTATGCCCATCAGAGACCCTCATGGACTTCAGACTTCCCAGTGTCCTCAGTCTCCCCCAAGGCCCTCAAACTCTCCTAAAGCACTCAGGATCCCTCATTGCCCTCAGACTCTATCATGGCCATCAGACACATTCATGACCTTTAGCCCCCTGAATACAGAGCCTTTAGATCTTCCGGTTCCCTCCTGGCCTTCAGACTCCCTGAAGGCCTTCAGGCTCCTTCATGAACTTCAGATGTCCATATGGTCCACAGATACCCTCTTGGTCCTCAGTCTTCTCCATTGTCTTCAAATTCCCCCAAAGCCCTCAGACTCAGACTTACTCATGGGCCTCAGACTCCCCCAAAGTCCTCAGAATACCTCAAAGCCCTCAGATTTTCCCATTGTCCTCACTCCCTCAAGGCTCTCAGACTTCCCTATTGGCCACAGACTCCCTCATGGCCTTCTGTTGCCTCTAAGGTTCCCAGACTTTCTCATGGTCCTTAGACTTCCCCAAGGGCCTTCGACTCTCCCAAAGCCCTCAGATTTCCTCATGACCCTCAGACTCCCCCATGGCCCTCAAATATCCAATCTCCAGGAAACAGATTGTTATGTAAGCCACCAAGGCAGTAATAGTTCATGATTGCATCCCACTCTGAGACCAGCACATCTGTTGTCTCATTGTTAGTTACTGTGATGAAAGAATAATTTGGACAAAACTATACCTGACTTGAGAGAAAAAATCAGATTTGCAACATGTTTCATGTGGCGTGTGATGTGCACATTCTCATTTTTGTTGTAATTAAAACAGAATTTGCAGCCATGTGTCCAGAACCCTATCCAAATCTTTATCTCAAGTGTAAAAGGGAGGGAGTGTAGACTCCAAAGGTGTAGTGTGTGAAAGAGTTTCCTGCCTTGGATAATTTATCACGTGACCACCTTGTCTGTGTGGGAGCAGATATCTCCTATCATGCTTCACTTAAGATTGGATTTCTAGGGCCTGAGAGATAGCATGAAGGTAGGGCGCTTGCCTTGCATGCAGAAGGATGGTGGTTTGAATCTCGGCACCCTATATGGTCCCCTGTGCCATTCAGGAGCAATTTCTGAGTGTAGAGCCAGGAGTAGCCCCTGAGCGCTTCCAGATGTGACACCCCCCCCCAAGAAAGGACTGGGGTTCTAGCACTATTTTCCTAGCTCAAAAAAGAGAATGCCATTATGTCTAATATTTCATGTTGTTTAAGTAGTCTGAGGTACCAAGTTCTGTGTAGAGTTCTGAAGAACCTATTACGTGATATTTCTGAGTAGGGAAGTTGAGTTCTTAAGAATCTACTCTGCAATTTGGGAAAATGGAATTGTCTTTTTTATCGCACTGGTACTAAGAAACCATTTTTGCTGGGACAAAGGCTTACTATTTACTGAACAGAATAGCAGAAAGAATTGGCTGCCTTTTCCCTCTTAACTCCCCATTCATAAAAAATGCATCTTGAGAAACACTGATATGCTCTTACTTTTCTGGGGCTGTGAGAAAATGATGAAAGAGCTTACTGAAACTTTCACTTAAATGCATACTTTGATATATGATTCAATATCAGTCCTTTCAATTTTAAAAATTAGTACCCATCATTATCATACAATTCTAATAATCTGTTTCTAAAATCTATTATATTTTTTGATACTTTATAATATTAGTGGTAGGGTTACGATTTGAGCCAGACCTGGTGGTGCTAAAGGCTTACTCCTGGCTCTGAGTTCAAAGAGCAATTTTCAGGATCAAACTGGGGTCAGCCAAACACAAAATAAGCATTTTAACCCTGTACTATTTCTGACTCCTCATTATATAACTTTGTAATATTTTATCTCACAACTAGAATATGGAAGCATTGATTTTAGTGGTATTGTAAAGGGCTCTTTAACACAATCATGCTCACTGGATATTAAAACAAGATCAGAAGATAAAAATTTCTGGCAGTTTCATTTAACACATTCCATAAAATTGGAGACAATACTGGGAGATGCCATTTTAATACATTTCCTTTCGATCAAATAATACATTTGGTTAGTGAATAGAATTAAGAGTGAACTAAGGCTCCATACGTTTCTATATTCATTTCCAATTGCTGTGCAACCATTATCTCAAGCTCTGTGAATTCAACAGACCCTCAGTTTCTACACCTGAGGAATCCAGCACATATCAGACGACCTCACTCTGGTCTTCTCAGGCCATGGAATCAAAGCAGCTCATTGGAGTAGCAAAATTCAGCATTGTCTGTACATTGAGGTGTAAGTACTTCCTGATTTCATGATGATGACACACTCTCTAATCACTTTTTTATTGCATCTACAAAAGCCATTGACTTTCAGTCTTTGGGTTTTTCTTACTGTGAGAGTAGGAACAACACTTTTCAATTGGGTAAAACATGATGACAGGAATTGAAAGTCTTGACTACTATACAGTTTTGCACTTCAATCTTGTCTCTTTTAAGTTGTTTTCCCAGTGCCTCATTCTGATTTAGGTAGGAGCACAGCTTATATTAATTTTCGACTACCTTATTTCTAACCAGTTTAAATATTTATGATATTTTTTCAAGATATTTCAAATTTCAAGAATTTCTTCCTCAGCTTAAGGACACATGGATAGCACAATAGTGCTTTTTAGTTTATAAAATTATATATCAAAATTTCCATTCCAAATGTGGAGTAAATTATCTTCTAAATACAAGAAAAATATAGTAAAGTTGGAAACAGGAAAATGAATTGGATTGTATACTCTAGTAAAATTACATAAAATTATCACGTGGCATTCTTGTCTTTCTGAATGAGTGTTAGAAGCAAATAACAATTGTTCAAAGTCATTACTGAAAATAAAACACTAGAGAACTGAATTATAGAATACTTCTACTTTCCAAGTATGGGGAACGTAAAAAAGTAGTAAAGTGATAGTGGGTGATAGTCTGAGTACCTCTTCAGACAGCTATCCAACAGCTCTTTTTTTTCCAGATAAGAAGAAAGTATAAAAATATGACAAACAAGTAAATTGGTGTCACTGCTGAAAGAGAGAAGAGGCATAGATTGTATTAATGGAAGGAAATGACAGCAGTGAAAAATAACACAAGCAATGTCTGAGCTCTATCAAGGTTAGACAAATTGCAGCCAGAAATACTCTTCTTGATAATTTTGGAAGACCTTTAAAAACATCATAGAACCAGTTGCTCAAAACATTTCCACATAAAACATTAGCATGTTATCTGTAATGCTGTTTTAAGCAAAGTATATTTTTACTTTAAGATGTTTATTGTGACTGCCTTTTCCCAAATTAATTTTTCTTCTATTGTAAAGCAATTGCCATATTATTTAGTATTGAATGAAAGTGTTCAAGCTATTTCTGAAAATTAGACTCAGAGCTACAAACCAGCATAGAAGAAAATAATGCTCTGTGGTATAATTTTGAATGAATCATATGCCAATCTTAAATCAATCTCTATATGTGTAGAAACTATGTTTCAAGACCATAGCTCTGGATTATTAACAAAGCAAAGGGCACTCCACTCTGACAGAAAGGATCAACTTTATCATTTGTGTTGCTTAGAATTACCTGTCAGCAGAGACAATAACATATTAAACAAACTTTCATGGGTTCTATCATGATATTTATATTATTTGAAAACATTGGATCCCGTATGCTTGCTTGCTTACTTCCAAAGCATGTACCACACACAATTAGTGTTGCTGAAATGACAGAAATGAAATTTCTTGTAATTCTTGAGGCTAGAAAGATCAAGAGACAGGTGTGGGCTGAGAGGTTTGGAGTCCTCTCTCTAAATTAAGAGGGCATCAATTCTGTTGGATTGAGGCCTACAGGACTACATTTGAATTTATTAACAGCTTCAAGGATCTTTAGCTAATCTTTTTTTTTTTTGTACTCTCCAAGTATGATCATATATGTAATGAAGGCCCCAGCACATAGGTTTTGTTTAAAAGGGCATAGTTCAGTCCTTGGCATCTTTATTGACTAAATCTAGGGAGTATCAAGCCATCTTTCACCCTCCGTCTTGGTTGATACTTTTCTCTTAGAGCAAAGAGGCAGGTCAAAAAGCTCTGTTTCATAGAGAGCACTGAATTCAGTGTTTGTTTGAGGTAATTCCAGTGTTTATTTTAACTCATTACACCTCTCCTTCCCTGGCTTTGTCTTTGACCAACTCCAGTGATTGTAGGACTTGGCTTATGGATATTGAATGTCATGGCAATAGTTTCAGTGAGAACATTAAGAGGCACATATTTCTATTTCTTTCTCTGCATTCATGAAATTGCCCATGACAAGAACTTTCCAAACATCAAATGCTCTTCTCTCCGAATCCTTTCATGCAAAGTGTGGTTAATGTTGAAACAGACCTAGACATTTCCAGTCCAGACTCATTCCAGTTTATGGAACCATAAATAAGCACGTATAATTCTTGTCCTCGTTGAAACTTAGGTCTGTTATTTAGCACAAGCACTGAGCAAATAACTCCTAAAACTATTCATTCTGTGGATAATACTGTTCCCTCCTTACTTAATTTTCAGAAGTAGATTAGAGAGATCAGTAGATTAGAGAGATTGCTATCAGAGATTAATACATATTTAATGACTTAAAAAGTGATGAATTATCTTATTCTTGCAGAAGGTCAACACAAGTTTCACTGTTAAAATCAACTTGTCAACTGGATTCCATTCCATTCTGAACAATTGTCCCTTTGTGTAATTGTTTATTTAGGGTCTACACTGCAGTGCTCTAGCTCTGTGCTCAAGGATCAGTACTAGCAGTGCTCAGAGTCCGTAGGCAGCACCAGGAACTGGAGTATTAACCAGGTTTAGCTGGGCTAAGGTACCTGCATGCAACCCCTGAACAATTGGTCTATCTGCGGTCCTTTCCTTGTTACCTCCAGGATTGATAATGTCCTTTGCACCAACATCAATGCCAGAAACAGAGGCTCACATCTCTCTCACTAGTGTTCTTCTGCTTCCTGGCATTTCCAATAATTCTTGCAATTTAGTTCACACATCTATATAGTTCAGGATAAACTTAGATAAGATCAGTCCACAAAGGGATGAAACTATCTGTAGCAACATCTATAATTGAGTCTCTACACTATGTAACAGAAATATATCTATTAGCTTACTAGGATGTATAGAACAGAGTGCTACATATGTGGAGATTTAATCAGCAAGCATTGATTATCTCTATGCTCTAGACAACAAAAGTCTGAGAAGGTCTTACAAAATGAATTCCTCCAAGGTTATGTGGGTGAAACTGTTTTCTGTCTCCCTACTTCTCCAAGGGTGCTCAGAATCTGTACAACACTTTCCTTTTATATACAGACCTGACATCAGTCATGGAAACTAGAATCAAACCAAAGTCTTCATATTTTTTTTCTTTTCTATTATCCACAGCTGACAGTATTCAGAGAATACTCCTGGTTCTGTGCTCTTAGATTGTTCCTTGTAGTGTTTAGGAAACCATATGTGGTTTTTGGAATAGAATCATGGTATACCCCCTAGAAGGCCAGAATCTTAAATCCTATAAATCCTATACTATATCTCTGGTCCCCAAGGAATTCATTTTAACTTGATCATCTGCAAAAACAAACAAACGAACAACACCAAAAATAAATCAACTTTTCAAATCACACCAAATTCATAGATGCTGAGAGTTAGGCCTTAACTGAAGTTAGGACTTCAACTTGTGTTTGGGAAAACATTACTGAGTTCAGAAAATAAGGTGACAGATATGACGCAAGGATTGGAATGTTAATCACTTTGCAGATCATTTTTATTCCTACCAAAAGTAATTCTGTATACCCAAACAATTGAGATATAAGAGACAATTGAATATAAAAAGAGAATTTATCATAGTTTTCTTTACTTGAGCTATAGTAAAAAGCTTTCACTCCGTGTTTCATCTTGGTCTCATTTGATATTGTTGAGACTTACATATAAAGTTGCATTCAAAAACTTTGTACTGCCTTCCTAGACAGTTTTATTAGAAGTAGCATGGGCAGAAAATTTAAGGGAAATAAATGGCAGCAAAAACTAGCAAAATATCTCATTCTGTATATCCTAATCTTCATTCCCTCCAGGTCTGACCCATAAATATTTTGCTTTTTTTATCTTGAGGTGATAACAGAGCAGGCATTTTTTTTTCCCAAGTTGCTTTCAATTTGTTAACTGCAATCCCCATAAGACTATTATGGCTGTATTATTTGTGTTAAGAATGATGTAATTTTATTTTCGATATGTGTGGTATCATTGAGTGCTACATTTAAGGGGATTGATTCTAAGGAATAAGAGTTGCTATACCTGCATTTAAGTCTTGGAAATGGTCTTACTAAGATGCAGGAGTTTGGAAAATACATTTTTTTGTGTTTCTGATATAGTAAGATAGATATATATAATTAATCTATTCCTCTTACAAAGACCAATAAAATTGAGCAATAAAATATCTGATATGCTATTAGCACAAATGAATTAGAATCATTTGTTACCAAATAAATAATAAATCATTTTTCAACTGCTTTTTAATGAGATGAAAGATAATCAAGGGTTGTAATAAAGTGTTGTATCCCATTTGAAGGATTGTTCTATTTCCTCTGAAAAATTAAATGTTCTTTCTCTGGAATTCTAAAATAATTTAATTTTGTGAAAATAATTTAATATTTGACAGAATTACAGTGTGAGAAATAAATATGACATTATAGTCTCCTCACTGCTTTCTGAAAGCAAAAAGGAAGTTTAAACATATACAAGCACTACAAAATTTTACTCAGGCAGAGACTAATTCAATTCTCTGGATTAATGTATTTCTTAAATTTCTTATTTGATTTTTAATTTCTAGCAGGCTTTTTCTTTATTTTATACATATGTACCTTTACCATTTTATGCACATATTTTATACACATATTTTTATACACATATTTATTTTTATACACAATTTTATACACATGCACAGAGAGTATGTGCATTAATATGGAAATTTTATAAATTATTATAAACAAAATTTGATAATTTATATGTTTATAAGTGGTAGTCAAGCAGTTGGCCATTCAATATTTCTCATAAAATTTTATTATTCTTCAATTGGAACAATGTCCTAAACTTATTACTAAGCATTCTATCCATGATTGTAAACCTATGCTTCCATTAATGGTATAGCATGCTAAATTAAATTCTTTCTGATTGCTCTAATTATTTTTGGGGGGGCCACACCCGGTGATGCTCAGGGGTTACTCCTAGCTATTCGCTCAGAAGTCGCTCCTGGCAGGCACGGGGGACCATATGGGGAACCGGGGGATAGAACCGCGGTCTGTCCTAGGTTAGTGCAGTCACCTTATCTCCAGCGCCACCGCCCGACCCTGCTTAAATTATTTTAAATTGAGATTACATATATAATATTGTTGTCCTACATTAAATTATACACTATTCCTTGAGAAATGTCACTCAGTATAAAAATTTCCTTACTTCTAAAATAAATAGTGTAAAGGTGAACTGGCTTTCCATCATGCAAAATACAATTCTTAGAGGATTTAATCTTAAAATGTGAGATTATTTCCCTATTATGGTAAGTATAATTTTATTCTTCGAGTGTCCACACACTTGTATTGTTACAAACCTATTTTTATCTATTTTTGCAATTACCCATTTTAAAACCTTTTTCAGTTGCCATTGAAAACTTTAAACCCTGGCACTTTAATTTAGCAATTGACTTAAGAAAAAGAGTTATTCAATGATGTATTTATTCTTGTATCCACTGATCCCAAGACTATACATTAAATATTGTAGTGGTTTTAGAAAAGAAAAAAATTACTTCAAATATGAGGAATAATAAGAAAAAATACACTAAAAAATAACATTTATTTTTGGGGTGGCAAAATGGCCTATGCAAAAGAGGGAGTGGTCCAGCCAGGGATGGGAAACATTTTTCTGCCAAGGACCATCTGGATGTTTGTATCATCATTTGCAAGCTGCAGGCAGACAAGGAGAAGCATATGCTCGGGTGTGTCTCATCACTTACCCAGGCCAGATTATGTGATTGTTACATAATTGTTTTATTCTCACCCTTCCAGAAGATTCAATATGCTATTGCTACAATATCTTAAATGACTAATTATCCACATGGAGAACAATACTATTCCAGAAAACAAGGAGAGTGTGCAAAGACCAAAGGATATAAAAAAGCATGCACTGTCAACGAGGTTGCATATTATGTTTCAGATTGTTTTGGGACATCCCTGTTATAAAAGACAGAGAATTCTAGGAAGTACCAGCAGTGATGGAGAACACAGAGATTAATGCTCCAATATGGGCAGTCAATGGGAATTTTCTAAGATATCTTGAACGCACCATCGCTTTAGAAATTTGTCCTGGGTAGTGGAAGTAATAGCTCTGATAGGAAGCCACATCCCTAGGATAGTCCAGGACCTGACATCAAATCCTGCTAGGCAGTTGTCATTGGTGGCCTGTGGGTACTACAACATGCAGATTGTTTCTATAAACACAGAGAAAAGAAATACCAGGTACTGACGGAGCATATGCCTAGAAACATATCCCATTGTAATATTTCTAGTTTTGGTGTGTAAGCATTCCTGTGACAAAGCATTACTCTATAGTCTGCAATAAATGATTAGTAAAAATAAGCAAGAAAATGAACTTCCATCTTCAGACTCAAGGAAGTATAAAGTTATGATAAAAAAAAATCTAGATTTGGGGGTCGGAGCAGTGGCAATGCAGTAGGGTGTTTGCCTTGCATGAGGCTGACCTAGGAATGACCATGGTTCGATTCCCCAGTGTCAAATATGGTCCCTTAAATCAGGAGTGATTTCTGAGCATATAGTCAGGAGTGTCCCCTGAGAGTCACTGGATGTGGCCCAAAAACCAAAACAAAAAAAAATTGAATTATTTTTGTGTTAGTAATGTTAATTTTTGTTGTGTTGTTTTTGGGGGACATACCTGGCAGCTCTCAGGGATTGCTGCTGATTCTGTGCTCAGAAATAGTTCTTGGTAGTGTTAGGGGACCATACGGGCTGCCAGGGATTGAACCAGGTTGGCTGTGTGCAAGGCAAACACCCTACTCATTATGTTATCACTCTGGCCACTAAATTTCTGAATTGTATACTTGTTTCCTTGAATTGAATAATAGTAATATTGGCCTTTAGTTCTACTCCATAATCACATGTGAAATTCATGTGTAAGATGCTTACACATGGCGTTACATATATGTTACCACAACAGACATGACCTTATTTTGAGGGAAGCCTTCCAAGTGCTGCTAATGGACTAGTCAGGCAACTAGACTACTAGTTTAGCAGCTTTATTTTTACTTCTAAATATATCAGGTACCTTAATCATTTTCTTTAAAATTTAGATCAATAAAAGCACAATATCCAGGGACCAGAGTGGTGGTGTGAGGGACTGTGTTCGATCCCCAGCGTCCCATATAGTCCCCCAACCCAGGAGCAATTTCTGAGTGCATAGCCAGGAGTAACTCCTGAGCGTTACTGGTTGTGGCCAAAAGGAAAAAAAAAGTAAAAAGGAAAGAAAAGAATAAAAGCACAATATCCAAATATCTCTCAGATTAAATGTAATGAGTAAAGCTCTGAAATCTTTTGGACTTTAGTTACTTTCATATCTCTTTGTGTGTGTGCATGCATGAGTGTGTGTGTGTGTGTGTTGGTCCAAACCATTCAGTGTTCAAGGGTTATTTCTCTATCTGAACTCAGAGATCACCCCTGGTGGGCTTAAGGGGCCATTTGACATGCGCCTGAGACCTAAACCGAGTTAGCCACATGTAAGGCAAGTGCCCTACCTGCTTCACTTACTGCAGAACTTTCTCTATGTTTTTGTTGCTGTTGTTGTTGTTTGGAGTGGGGGCACACCCAGTGACACTCAGGGGTTATTACTGGCTCTGAGCTCAGAAATCACTCCTGGCGTGGGGGATCGTATGGGATGCCGGGGGATCAAACCACGGTCTGTCCTAGGTCAATCAGTAATTCTTGTAGCTAAACACACAGAGAACATATTCTGCTTTCCTCTAATCCCCTAAACACACAGAGAACACACCCTACTTTTCCCAACCCCCCTAAACACACAGAGCTCCCACCCTGCTTTCCCATAACCTGATTGGCTGAAGCACATTATAAGTATCCTACTCTCTCCTAAAATAATCTCCCTGAAATTGCTTCTGGAGGGTCTGATCCATATGCACTCATCCTCTGCTAAGGTGTACCCCATGTTAAAGTGCCTGGTTGGGAACTAGCTCAGGATATACATCCCCTGCTTCATCTTCAAAGCCTAATTGTTAACTCCTTTTTTTCCTTCATGATAAACACTCAGTCTTCCACCTGGGACACTGAACACTGTAAAATACTGCTAATAAAAATTAAAGAATTGTTAGATTTAATTATTCAATGATGTTTTTTTGTTTGGGTATTTAGAAAAGGGTTATTCTATAGAAGCTAAGACTGTTTTTATGTTCAATCAATTGTAAATGAGGGTTCTTTTCTCCATATCCCATTAGCAAGCATTTCCTTCTGGTTTCTTTGATGTAGGCCATTTTTATGTTCTTTTTGTCATTTGTATTTTACTGTAATTAGTGATATGGAATATTTTCTAATTTTTGTATTGGCCACCTGTAGTCTTATATGGAGAAATATCTTTTCAGATCTCCTCATATAAAGAGGAGAGTTTAGGTTCTTTTTTTGGGTAGGGAGTTGAGTTTCGTGAATTCTTTATGAATTTGCATACTATACTTTGGTTAGTAATATAAGATGTGTCTATAAATCTCCAAAACATAAATAATATAGCTATGTGCACAGCACTATTTACAATAGTCAAGATCCTAAAACAACTCCAGAGCTCAATGATAAATGAGGAGATAAATAAGCTACTGCAAAAATTCACAATGTATTTCTACTTACCAATAATCAAAAATGAAGTCTTGGTTTTTTGCTATCATGTGAATAGACCTAGAAAGCAACATAAATCAGAATTAGGATGATAAATACCTAAATGGTTCACTCAGAGGTGGTCTATAAAGAAACAAAACAAAGGCATAGCAATGACCAATGAAAACAAAATCTGAGATTCTGGCATAACCTAGGGTTGATGATACCCTAGACAGGTGAGGAGAAGTGAAGTAAAGAACTTTGTACAATAGGGAAACTTTTGTACTTTGGTCATAAGCTTGGCACAGTAGCATTGTATTAGTTGGGGGGAGTCACACCACAGCAGCGCTCAGGGGTTACTCCTGGCTCTATGCTCAGAAATAGCTCCTGGCAGGCTCGGGGAACCATATGGGATGCTGGGATTCGAACCACTGACCTTTTGCATGTAAGGCAAACACTGTACCTCCATTCTATCTCTCCAGCCTCATGTATTCTTAAAAACCAAAAATCTACATTAGACTTAGAGATAGTACAGAGGTAAAGTATTTATCTTGTATACAGCTGTGACAGCTTCAAATTTATTTAAATTTCTGGCACCACTACATTTCTCCAAATACCACCTAGTATAGATCAATGCCTTCCACACCACTGATGCAAAAACTAAAGAGTAAATAAATAAAATGAATGGGACAGGAAAGATAGACAAGGGATATTCTGGTTTTTGTGTCCAATCCTTATTCAGGTGCTGACACCACATATATATTTATATATGTGTATATGTATGTACATATATATGTGTGTGTTTGTGTATGTAATACCCTGAGCACTGCCTAAAGGGGTCCTGCATATCCCACGAAGTGACTTCTGATATGCCTTTTACTACAAAGAAATCATTGTACCCTTGTAAATTTATACTAACTTAATAATTGTAAATAAATAGAGGAGCAATTTTAGAAAGGCATGCACTAATGCAATGATTCCCTGTGTTCATGGATTAAATAATTTAAAATTATCAAAATGTCCATACCACTCAGAACAATATAAAGGCTCACAGGGTTCTTTACTTAATCCCAATAACTGTTTTTTTAACAAATAGGCAAAAACAAAGATTTATAAGGAACCATAAAAGAGCAAACAAAAGGGCTAAAAGAGTCTTAAGTAGGAAGAAAATCATCTCGTGATATCACCCTTTGAGAATGCAAAACTACAAAACTGGTAAGAAAAAACAGTCCATTGTTGGTCTAAAAACAGGCAGATAGACCTACAGAAGAGCACAGAAGTAAATTGATGAATTTATAGTCAAATGAACTTTGACAAGACTGTCAAGTAATATAATTAAGTGATGCTTAGAAAATTGGAGCTTCACATGTATAATTAAATTGAACCCTTTACTCATATTATCTACAGAAATTGACTCAAACTTGCAGACTTAAATATAAGATCTTAAACTTGAATATTTCTATCAGTATAAAAAAAAACCTTTATGACATTGATTTACACAATTCTCTTTTTTTAATGAGATCAAAAATATAGGATGTAAACTAGATAAAAAGGGTAGCATCATACTATACTTGTACTGAAGAACAAAAAAGAGCTCAGGCCCTGGAGTGATAGGGTGTTTGCCTTGCACGCGGCTGACCCTGGACAGACCTGGGTTGGATCCCCTGTGTCTCATATGGTTCCACAAGAAAGGAACGATTTCTGAGTGCGTAGCCAGGAGTAACCCCTGAGCGTCACTGTGTGTGGCCCCAAACTCAAAAAACTCAGAAAAGCATAAAGATGATTTACAAAAAGGAGAAAAATTGCAAACCATATGTATGATCAGGTGTTATTTCAAAATAGATAAGGTAACAATCATTCAGTAAGATATGCATTTACCTAAGTTTAAGGAAACTTAGAGATTTCCTCTGCAAGGCAGAGAAATGACTATCACGTATAGGAAATGTTCAGCATCACTGAACAAAAAAGAATGTAAATTAGACCACAATGAAACTTCACCTTATACCTTTCAGAGTGATCTTCAAAAAAATAAATAAACAAAATAAAATCAAAAGAAAATGTCAAGGGGTTGGAGAGGTTGCGCTAGAGGTAAGGCATCTGCCTTGCAAGCGCTAGGCTAGGACGGACCGAGGTTCGATCCCCCGGCATCCTATGTGGTTCCCCCAATCCAAGGGCTATTTTTGAGCGCATAACCAGGAGTAACCACTGAGTATCAAATGGGTGTGCTCCCCCC
>PVKC010032162.1:0-14330 GCA_004027635.1 Crocidura indochinensis | reverse complement strand
GAACCACTGTCCTTCTGCATGCAAGGCAAACACCCTACCTCCATGCTATCTCTCCAGCCCAAAACAGCCATTCTTTTGTTTTGTTTGTTTTTTGTTGTTTTTGTTTTTTGTTTGTTTTTTTTTTGGTTTTTTTGGGTCACACCCGGCGACACTCAGGGGTTACTCCTGGCTATTCGCTCAGAAGTTGCTCCTGGCAGGCATGGGGGACCATATGGGGAACTGGGGGATCGAACCGCGGTCCGTCCTAGGTTAGCGCAGGCACTTTTACCTTCAGCGCCACCGCCCGGCCCCCCAAAACAGCCATTCTTATATCAGACAAAATTCCATTCAACCTCAAGAAAGTGCTCAGAGAAAAAGAGGGCCACTACTTATTGATCAGGGGAACGTTAGAAGAATTAGGACTAATGGACCTACACAGGGATACAGGGACCCTTACCTCCAGAAAGCGAAATACAAATTCTTCTCAAGTGCACATGAGACTTCTAGAATAGACCATGCCTTAGGATATAAATCTAACTTACACAAAGTCACAAACATAGGATCATAAGAAGTACTCTATCAGATCACAATGCAACAAAGATCAAGATAGACTGTAAAAAGGAGTAGAACGTGACCTGCTCTGCAGACTCCAGATACCAGGATTTCACCATTCCTCTTGTAACTGGTAACTGGTAACTGGGTTGTCTCTGAGCGGGGTAGCTGGCCAACAGTACCCCTGTACTAAACCCTAGTGCAGGGAGATGGGAACCCCCAAGCCAAACCTTCACAGCAAGGCTGAGCAGCTGGGTCGTGGGGTGGGGGAATGGAAACCAGTTCCTTCCATGGCTATAAATGGAACTGTGTGTGGGACCTCTTTTTTCATCAGTCCTCATTTCCAAAAACACGTGGACATGCTTTGTTAACCATGATTCACAATGCTCATTATTTTAGATTGTTCCTAGGGAAAGGAAATGGAATGCCCAAGACCCGCAAAATAATACTCCATGTACTTAACTCCTCACAAAGCAGAAAATCCTCCCACCCCAGCCAAATGTCAAACAACTCCCAAAGTGAAACTATAGATTCCTACATGAGAAACATTGACACTTAGCTACTATAGACTTGCTTTTGATGGCTCCTCTCCCATCACCCACCTCTATAGTGAACTTTTGCTTGCTATGGGATATGGCTGAGAAGCCCCGTGCTTGAGGACACCCACTGGTATGAGACTGCTATGAGCCATCTTCCCTAGACTCCAAAAACCAATTCACAAGTTGAAGCTGGATAACAGATCTTGCCTCTAACCTAAACTACTATATAGATTCAATGCAGTCCCTATCCAAATTCATACATCAATTGTTAAGGAATTAGAACAATCAATTATAGAGTTCATATGGAACCACAAAAGATCTAGGTTAGCCAAATCCATACTGAAAAACAAGAAACTGGGTGGCATTTCTTTGCCTAACCTGAAGTTTTACTATAAAGCATAGTGATCAAAACAACATGGTACTGAAGCAAAGACAATGTCTCAGATCAATGGGTCAGAATAAAATATCCAGTGACATACTCCCAAATATATGGTCAACTTATATTTGACAAAGGAGCCAAGAACTTGAAATGGAGCAAAGACAGTCTCATCAACAAATGGTGTTGGAAAAACTGGATAACCACCTATAAAAAAACTAAAGATTCATTCATGCCTCACAACTTATACAAAACTCAACTCGAAATAGATTAAAGACCCTTAAATCAGACCTGAATCTATAAAGTTCATCAAGAAAAAAATAGGCAGAACACTTTAAGACTTAACACTTTAAGATTACTTCAAAAAAGTCTTTGATGATGGAACGCCAATGGCAAGAGTTCAAAACTGAATAAATTGCACTACATCAAACTAAAAATGTTCTGTATGGCAAAAGAAACCCTGGTTAAAACTAGAAGACAGCTAACAGAATGGGAAAAATATTTTGCACTCAACACAATCCCCCAGCATCTCATATGGTCCTCCAAGCTGGGAGTGATTTCTGAGTGCATAGCCAGAAGTAACCCTTGAACATCACCAGGTGTGGCCCAAAAAACTAAAAAACCAAAAAAAAGGCACAAAACTTGTCACATTAGCTCTCCTTCCATCGTTTATTGTTTCTTTTTCTTTCATTCTTTATTTTTTCTTTTCCTTCTTTTTTCAATTTTTTTCTTTTCTTTCATTCTCATGGTTATTATATGATGTTTGTTTTTTATTAGCTGGGTGCTTTTTTGTAGTTGCTGGGTACTTTTTTTCCTTTTTACCTTCCTTCATTTAAATAGATATTTATGATATTTATAACCTCTAGACAAAATCCTCCTAGTTTTATTTTCAACATCATCTTGTTCTGCCTCATGAATTGGGGAAAATAAAATGAAGGGTGCCAGGACCAAACAGTCTTGTGAATATTGAGTGGAAATAAAAAATGATGAGACTTAAACACTAAACTCAAAGTCAATGACAACAGAATCAATACCCAATCTACAACAATCTATAAACAGAGGGGACCAGTTAGACTAGCAGTCCTGGGACCAAATGAGGAAGATATGAATTCATGCTGGAGGAAGAACAACACTGGTGGTGGGAATAGGCCTGATTCATTGTCATTATGTACCTGAAATATTGTGAAAGATTTCGTAATTCACTTTGGTCACAATAAAAATTATTTTAACAAAACATAACTTTCTTCTCAATAGCTTTGAATGTCTAGAAAATATAGAACCATCTCTGGAGTTCTGGTTTTCTAGTCAGTTGAACTGGCACTTCGAACCTATGTTCAGCAGGGGTCAATCTCAAGAAAACACACACAGCATGAAATGAACAAATGCATATGAACTCTCCAGAGTTTTAGAGTCACTTCAACACCTCTCAGTGAGCTCATAGGCTGACCATTTAGCACAATAGCACTTCCCCACCCTAGTTCCCAACTCACAAGTGAGTCATTGCTTGAGTGACAGATGCATTAAGGATGGATAGTGAGCATATAACTACATTCAATGGGTACCTGAAGAGCAATTGGGTATTTCCTACAGTCAATCAGCAGGCACTCTTTTTTGGGGGGCACACCCATTTCATGCTCAGGGGTTACTCCTGGCTATGCACTCAGAAATCGCCCCTGGCTTGGGGGGACCATACGGGATGCCGGGGGATCCAACCACGGTCTGTCCTAGGCTAGCGCTTGCAAGGCAGACACCTTACCTCTAGCACCACCTCTCCGGCCCCAATCAGCAGGCACTCTTAAAAGAGAAAGGAGGGTTGTGATAATTTCCTACTCTATTTTTCTACATTTAAGGTACTATAAATGATTTTATTCTATTATTTTCTGAATGCAGTTTTGCTTGCTGGATTATATTCTAAAAGACTTCAACTGATTTTGTCCAGGGTTGTTATGGCAGCTTTGGATTTACTGTTAGGAGAAAAATACCCCAAAACTGTCCTATCTGGGAAAAGATGGCTTATTCCTCTTGGTGTGGCTATATAATCTCAGGGCTGGATGAAGATAATGTTAGGATTTTGTACAACTTTATTTAGACTTAAGATAAGTTTACATTCTAGAAAGACTCTTTTTTTTTTGTCCCCAATTTCCAATCCAGACCAGGCAAGGATCTGGGTTGAAGTGTATATAGGGTGCGTTTACTGTACCTCCTTTTTCTATACAGTCTGTGTGAGGAACACAGCCTGTGGTAAGAATTGGGAGGCCTTATTTTTTTTCCTTCTTTTTTTTTCCCTTTTTTTTTTAAATTTAAGCGTTTTGATTACATATGTGTTTGTGATTTCGGTCATGTGAAGAACACCACATTCTAGAAAGACTCTTGTGATGAGCACAGACAGAATGGTGGTATTACTTGTCTTGTACTTTGTTGGACTTTGAATTTCATATGTCACTGTCCCAAAAGCATGGGAAGTGCTAAAGGTCTTGATATAGACTATCTCCAGCCAACATCCTTGCATGCAGCTATGATGCAGGTTTTTTATGCTTTTTTTCTCTGTGCCTATTGGCTTCAATGGTCTCCATTTCTGAGCCGTTGGAGGGATGGGAACTTGCAGGGTCAACTCATATACTTTCTGGGCCACCTCCTGTTGATGGTGGCTGCTCTATTACTCTCTGTTATTTGTCTTGCTCATATGTTAAAAGGCTGTTATTCAAAAGATTGAATCATATGCTAACATATGATAAATGCATTAAGCGAGAAGAAGAAACTCAGGATGATATCCTTGTATCTGGTATTGTGAGACAATATAGCCCTCCAAATTAGAATAAGTCCTTAACTTTTGGATGGAGGCCAAGCATAACCCAAATTGAACATGATGTATGTCACCTATTGTCAGGATATCTTAATGTGCTATATGTTGCTTATTTTGGGTATGTTCAAAACATTTTAAAACAGCTTAAAGAGCTTAGAAATAAGATTGGTATTGTGAGGTCGCCTCTCCAAATGGAAAAACAACAAAGATTAACCTCAAAAGTACACTTCCTGGATGAGTTGTAAACAAGAGATAAGAAAACTCACCAAATGCAATAATCCTCTACCTTGCGGGGATATCACTAGTCTATGCCTTTTTAGAAGTATATCATGAGGAGGCATATTTTTATCTCTCCTGGAAATATCTTCTTATAATCCAAAATAAATCTTTTAAAAAGAATATTCTTCAGGGCAAAGCTTGTTTAAAGTATGACCGATATCAGGAGACCCCTTGAAAATGGGGTGTAACTGCACATTCAGGATCACTCACAGACCTACTGAGTTAGTAACTCCAGAATTATGGTAAATCCTGTGTTTCAGCAAGAGAACCAGGGTGGTTTCATTGAACAGCCTTGACTGGAAACCAGAAGCTTCCAAAGGGATTCACACACTTTCATCTCATAGTAAAGCCCTAGCCTTGCACCTCACACTCAGAACTCACACTTCTTGTGCTGATGTTGGTGGAGTTTTCTCTAGAGCTGTCAATGATATTGTAGATGATGACAGTCAAGGTCTTTATGTGAAGAGTATTGAGGTCTAAGATATCCCCCATTCTAATTCCTCTGTTGCAATTTTGAGTTCTGGTTCACCATAATGGAACCATATGGACAAGAAGGTCATTGCTGATGTACAGTGGAGGCCCAAGCCATTCCAACTGCTGTCATGTACAAAATGAAAGTCATACTATAAAGATAGACATATACTCAGGGAGAATGTTGTGCGACAATAAAGGCAGGATGAATGCCTAAGGTGGCCAGAAAACTCCCAGAAATTAGGAGAGAGGCTGAGGACAGATTCTCCTTTGGAGAATCAATAGAAATGAGCCCCGCCAACATCTCTATGTTGGGTCTGTCTATAGAACAGAGAAATAATAAATTTCTGTTTTTAAGCCCCACTTTGCAGTGCTTGGTAGGAAAGCCCCAGGGAATAAAAACTAGGAGCCTTTAGGGTTAATTTGCTTTTGTGAGCTGGCCTGAGTTCTGAACAATTAACTTCAAAAGAACTTTTTGAGTACAACCCATTTGTCAGCTGGGAACTGCCTTACAGCAAAGCAGAAGCTCTATGTCATGTTGACAATTATTTGGGACACACGGTTTTCAGTTCCTGAGTGTTCGTTCATGTGTATATTTTTAGTGAGTTTTAAGTGATTGCAGTATTTTAAAACAGGTTGTCAGAATAATAATATTTTAGGTTGATAGTATTTCTGACCTTCCTCTACTTTGTATTTATTTTCTTCTAAAATTGCCCTTTATAAATGTTTCCCCTTAGGATTTTTCATTTGTTTGGAGCTACAAATCAATACAATTAGATACCAAAGCCTTAGCTGAGAAATAAAAGCAAATTAATGTATATGTTGAAGGAACATTGTGTGCAATATATCTCTTCCAATTAGCCCAATTAGTCAGTGACAACTAGGATTGGTCTTCCAGAAATAATTATGGGCCAAAAGTCCAGTTCTCTATTTTAACAACTTGTTTGAACGGAGCTGATCTTTCTGTACAAATTGATAAATATGAGATGTTCTAAGTAATAATTCTAAGTGTTTTTGCTACTCTATTTCTTCATTAATATTTGTTGAGTATATGTGAGGCTTTACCATGTTTAAAGAAGTCAATTTATTGGTTATATGACAGTGACAGAAAGGTTAACAGTCCCTAACATAGCACATGCATAGGTAAAGTGTTCTATTATTTTTATTTGTGCCTAACTAGGCAAGATTAGAATATTCATTTCATAATTAGGATTTCGCTACTAAGAAATAATAGTTATGTGTATATTCAACCTGATAGATGGGGAGCTTATCTTCAGGAAAAAAAATTCATAAAACTTGTTGGTAAAAATAACTGTTTTGAGGGGCCAGAGGAGTGATAGCTCAAGGAACTGAGTTTATGCTGAGTTTTGAACCCTTTACTGCTTGGTTCCCTGAACTCTGGTGGGAAGGACCCCTAAACACAGAGCTGGGACTAAGCTTCAGCTACAGCACTATCAAGTATGGCTCCCAAACCAAAAATTGATGTAATTCTTTCAGACCAGGTAGATGACTCAGAGTTGGAGTATATGTCTTGCTTACAGGAGTCCTATAATTCAAATTTTTGCATGCTTAATCTCCAAGCAAAGCTGGGTATGACTACCTTAAAGTAACTATAAAGTAACTATCTTAAGATCGAAGTTGGGGCCCAACATTTATTGACTTACAGATGCAAATAAAATCCCATCTTGAATTTTAATACTAATGTGACTCTAACTCCTTCCCCTTTGAAAGTTATGGCCCCTTACAATGGAGTTGAGTATGTGCAGGGGTGGGGGTTTCTGTAGATTTGGATTTGATATTTTCAGTTTTCTCTTTATCTACATCCATTTTATTTTCTCATCACTTGTCAAGAATCTCTGTTGTCAACAACCATATTGTGGTTCCCAGGGTGAAAATGAAGAGTGAGAACTTAGGTCATAGGAAATGATATTACTGGTCTCTTTTTCTCTCTCCAACACCAAGCCCTTCCATTGGAGTTCATGGAGCTACAGGGAATGTTAGTAAGATGCTACCTTATATCTGTAAGTTCTCAAAGGAAATGATAACATAAAGAATAGTTTATAATTATTATTGTAAATATAAATTTTGAATGGAGATGCATTTACTATATATTATATTTATACCAGTTTCTGTCTGACCATCATAGACTAAAGAGAAGATGAAGCATTCCTGTATCCAAATATGCTATTCTTCTTACCATACTCAACTCTTCCCAGTGTGAGGTATTCTAGTAAAATTGACCTCTTCCAAGATGGAAATCACTCATATCCTGGAAAGATCATGGCAGAAAGAGTTCAACATTCAAAATGAACTCTGCAAATAACAAATTTATGAGCCACATAAATGTAGGGTCATATCCCAGTTCAGTTTTCCTAATATAAGGCAATTCCCAATTTTTCTTAGAGTTCCAAATCTATCATTAGGGGACAACCCATCCTTATGAATTTCCAGGTCTAAATTATCCACTGAGTTATTGCAAAATCCTGACTTAAATCTTAAATGAGGAACAGCCTTTTCTGAAATTCACAGCAAGCCAAGAATCAATCCTCTCTCTTCCTCCATATCCTCCAATAAAAAGTCAACAAAAATATAATTCCAACTCAATCAGATCATCTAGTGTTTCATGGAATCATGTCATAGAACAATGAGTGAGATCCTGCTTTACATATGAGGAGCACAAAGTATACATTTAGAGACTTTCTTCAAGTCAATAAACCATCTCCAAGTTTCTACTTCTTGAGCTCTGTAGATGCTAAAATCTTAACATTCAATTCACAGTACACAAACATCAAATATCATACTTCATAGACTTCATTACACTTAACGAAAATCTTTTCCGGTAGGTGAAAGTTTAGGATTTTTTTTTTTTGGTTTTTGGGTCACACCCGGCAGTGCTCAGGGGTTACTCCTGGCTCCATGCTCAGAAATTGCTCCTGGCAGGCACGGGGGACCATATGAGGCACCGGGATTCGAACCGATGACCTTTTGCATGAAAGGCAAACGTCTTACCTCCATGCTATATCCCGGGCCCCGAAAGTTTAGGATTTGTAGACACAAAACTAAATTGAAGAAGAGAGGATATGAAATTGTAGTCAGGAATTTGTCATTGTCAGGAATTTCAGATTTTACTATCCAATCTTGGATATTTCTTGAGCATTTTAATGTTATAAAGTCCTACATCATGAGGAAAGTTCATAGCAAACCAATTATATATATGGATGTAACTTAGTTACAACTTAGTTACATTTCATCATAAAACTGAGCATGCCCCCCCCCCCCAAAAGGAACATTCATACATCATCTGATTGATGGAGATTTTGGAACTGGAAGGAAAACTAGGTATAATAGATGATGGGAGGATAAGGAAGGGAGGCTCATGAACAAATAATGAAGACACAATGTGACCTTTAGTAGAGGGATTCATGAAATATAATGGGAGTGTAGCATATGGTACTATTCTAAGTTTCATGGTGTTAAAGTGAAGAAGTTGGCATTTTATACTAGGAAAAATTGATCTTAATGTACTAGGAGAGGAAAGCTTCTCTGAACATGGAAAATTTGAGCAAAAACCTGGAAATAATTGAAAAGAAATAGATTGTGTTATGACTGAATGGGAAGGTATAGAGAGAATAGAATGAAGAATAGAGAGAAAATAGGCTCATCTTGTGAAGGATTTTTTGTGCTCCATGTTAAAAAAGTACAGACGAGTAAGAGGCACATGAAATAAAACTCAGAATAAGTAATTAAAAAAGAAAGTTCAAATTACAATAAACCACTGTCTAAATTAACATGCAAGGAGTCTGTAGTTATTCCCATGACAGTATATTTCAAGGGTGGAGAAACCCCATATGTCTTAGGGTAAGGGAATTCCCTCTCTAATTTCCCCAATATTTACTGTTCCTATGAGAAAAAAAGGAAAAATAAAAAGCAGCACAAATAATTTATTTATTTAAATTTTGTTTTGGTTTTTGGTTTTGGTTATTGCTGTTGTTGGTTTCATTTTTTTTTTTGCGCTGTTTTGTTTTTATGTCAGGACTATGGTTATTATGTGGTGCTTGTCTTTATTGCTGTAGTGCTTGTTGGATTTTTTGTTTGACTTTTCTTTTTGTATTATGGTGTTTCCCTTCCTTTTTCCCTTTCTTCCCTCAACATCTTCCTGATGTTGAAAACCTCTAAGGACTCTGCCAATTTTTGACTTGTTTGATTTTTACCCCATTTTATTGATTTTCTTTTCTTCAAACAGAACCATATTTCTCCATCTCTTAAATTGAAGGGGAAATAATGAAGGGTACCAAGACCAAACAGTTGTATGTTCACTAAGTAGTAGTAAAAATGATTGGACTTAAACACCAAATCCAAAGCCAATACAGAGAACCACTTATACTAGCAGCCCGCAGGATGTAAGGGAGGGGGATATGGGATGCAATCTGGAAATGGGGGTGAAAGGAGGACAACCTTGGTGATGGGAATCTCCTGATTCAATGTTAATATGTATCTAAAATATTACTGTGAAAGATATGAAATCCACTTTGGTCAAAATAAAAATTCTTATTATAAAAAAACCATTGCCACACCCAAGAGAATGATCTCTCTCTTTCTCTCTATGTATGTATGTATGCATGCATGTATGATCTATCTAAAAATTTAGAATAACTAGTTTGGGGGGATATAGAGGAAAATGAACTCTGATTTGTTATTGGTGGGAATGTAAACTGGTTCAACCCCTATGGGATACAAGTATGAACATACCTCCAAAAAATTAAAATAAATTTATCATATGAGCTTGCAATTCCATCACTAGGTATCAGTCCTAAGAACACAAAAGCATGAATTCAAAAAGACATATGCATACTTATACTCACTGCAGTTATATTTATATGTTTATATTAGAAAAATCTGGAATAAACCAAGTACCCAACATCACTTGAGTGGAGAAGTAAATAATTATGCATATACATAGTGGAATAGTATTTGGCTATTAGGAAAAACAGATGGGAATTTTGCCTTTTGCTAGACTGTGAACAGAACTGGAAGGAGTTATGTTAAATAAAATAAGTCAGAAGGAAAAAGGCAAATATCATATGATCTCACTCTTATGTGATAGATGTAGAAAACTGGAAACAAATCCTTAGACAGCACAATTTACCAAGTAGAAAGGGGCATGAATGCAAAGTGTTTATGGATCATGAGCTAGGGATACTGGCACTTTGGATGTGGGCATGATGTGATAACATTGTATTCCTAAACCATAAACATTTACACTCTAATAAACCAATGTTACCTCAACAAAAATAAATAAATGGAATATTTTTTGCTGAGTATACAAGTAAATTCTCACATAGTTCTAAGTTGGAACAGTCAGCACTCTGACAGAATATTTACTAATTTTTTTATGTTATCTAGATGTGCTAAGAGGAAGTTGCAGGAAACTGCAGAAATATTTCTCTATTGTAAAAAGCTAAAAGTGGAACAACCAGGAGCCTCTTAAAAGAAAGCTGTGGTTTGTCCTATGAAGAGAGAAGTAAGGAGAGGGCTGCTTTTTGAAAATGATTTAGTGTAGCTAAATAAATAAATGTGTGTGAGAGGAGGTTAAAATCAATTCAAGGAAGAGTAATTGGGCAGCTTGAGATATATGGTTTATAGCAGATACTAAGACTGGTGAGTATCAGTGAACTGTTTTGTCATAAACTTGAAGGCATTTGTGGATGAAAGAAAAATCATTCACTGAGCTGACAATGAAAGAACCATAAGTTCTTCCATTGGAATATAGTGGTTTAGGGTTTTGTCTTGCATGGGCCATCTCTGGTTCTCCCAGAACCTACAGAAGTGATCCTTAAGAACAGAGCCACAAGTCTCCCAGAGCACTTTGGAGTGTAACCCTCAAAAATCTTTAAGAAATTTATTTTAAGATGTAATGACTGTGGGGGGTCAGATTGGTTGCTTTCAGAGAGTTGAAAATAAAGGGTAGGGAAATTTGGAGATCCCAAATGCAGATAATTGCTTTTACCCTTAAAATATTTCTATAATCTAGGCTATATGTTTATGATAGAGTTAGTATTTGTGGTGTTGGAGCACAATATTGAACACCCTCCACTACTATAAGATGACACCCAGCTATTAACCCAAAACAAAGGCATTATCCCAACTTCATCTTTCCGTTTCACCTAGACTTTTGGTATGTAAATGTCCACCTGAATCACTGGACCTCCACATCCCAAAATCTAGCCCCCCCAATAAATTGGATTAATAAAGAAAGAACCGTTTTTGGTTTGGCATGCTGAGAGATACTATGAGGCACAAACTGACTCCATGACTCTCTCCTAACTGGCTTGGTTTATTAACTATTTACTACTACCCTGCTTCTTCAAACCCTGCCACCTGGGGATAGAGATACCCCCAGATATTCAGATGCCTGAGTGATCTCACAATGTGTGAGATTTATTTTACACACTACCAAAGTGCTCAGGATTTTCCACC
The DNA here is from genome assembly GCA_004027635.1 of Crocidura indochinensis. Taxonomy (NCBI): domain Eukaryota; kingdom Metazoa; phylum Chordata; class Mammalia; order Eulipotyphla; family Soricidae; genus Crocidura; species Crocidura indochinensis. Next base: position 2,854 of record PVKC010032162.1, on the reverse strand, counting down.
ACTGTCTCCTCTTTCCTTCCTCTATTCCTCCACTGCTTGGTTGGTTGTCTCAATTCTGTAACCCAAGGCCAAACGTTTCTCATCATTTGATACTCTATTTCTTTCCTCTGTTTCTTCATATAGCACAGATGAGTTAGACTGGAGAGGGTTGTTTTATGAATATTTAATAGTGAATGAATATGTATAGAAGCCCTCTTATGTCCAAGCCTTCTCTTTCTTGGATCTAATTATGTGATCTGGGTCAAGCACAAGGATCTCTCCTTGTAAATTAGCTTCCCTCCCTTGGCACTTGGCAATCAGCTTCTCTCTGAGCATTAGCAAGAGGATAGTGAATTGTTTTCCATGTTTGATGGCACTAGTATATCAGAGATGGAGAATGTTTCATTTATGAAATAACTCAGTACAGGATTTTTTTCAGCTGTTGGCACACAGAACCACCATCTGGGGCTTACACCACAGAAATCCAATTTTCTCACAACTCTGAAGATGACAGTCTGAATCCAGGTGCTTGCAGATGGGTTCCTTTGGAAATCTGTGAAGAAATGTCCCAGACCAGAAATGTTCCAGACCTCTCTTGGCTTCTTAGATCATCTTCTTCTCTGTGTCCTCACTTAACTTTCTTCTATTTGTTTCTGCCATGTCCAAATTTTCCTTCTAGTCATCGAATTAGGGCCTCATTTTAAATGACCTTGTTTAACTTAACAGTCCCTTTGAAGATCCTATCTCCAAATCAGTCACATTAAGAAGATGAACTGGAAATTAAGACTTTAAAGTATTAATCCAGGGAAGGGGAGGAATAATTTCTCTCACCACACCTATCTTAGCCAACATTTGAAATTGAGCATTTGGGGGAGTTGTAGAAGCATTTAGAATTGAGTTGTGTAGTTATTAAAGTTAGGGGGTGCTTCAAGAAGATGTATAAATATTAAATATCCTGTCCAAAATTGCCTTTCAAAAGAAGTCTAGTTGCAGACATGGGGCCAGAGAATAAAATTAGGCTGTAAGTCCCTTCTTGTTTGGATATCTTTCAAAGGACTATCTGGGCTGGAGAGAGTATAAGAGAGAAGGCACTTGTCCTTAAATGCAGTCAACCTCATTTCCATTTCTGGTCCTACTTAGTCCCTGGTCACTACTGAGGGTAAATATTGAGCACACGAATAGCCCCTGAGCCCTAATGGGCATGGCTCAATTTCTCCTCAACCGTAAAATAAAATAAATGAATGGGTTGTCTGTGTCTCTGTGACTTCATGTCACTACCCATCCAACTATTCTATAAACTTCTCTGGTTCTGTCTACACATCCACCCAACACTCTTTTGTCCCTAGTTGACTTGACTGTCCATGCTAGAATTCTCAAAGAGGAAAGAAGATACTGGTGACATGAAATCAATCTCATGGGGAGTGTATTTTATTATGAATTTAGAAGCAAACAGTTTCTGTTCTTCATCAGTCCCTTAAGGGCCTTTGGAGACAGTCCCTGAGCCCAGACAGAACTTAGGACCAAATTTCTCCCCAGTTTGAATCTCCTGGATCCTGGATTCTAACAGTTCTTTATATCTAGTTTCTCTCATTCTCTTCAGTTTCAAGACAACATTTGTCATCTTTGAGGAAAACTTGAATCCTCATTTACTGAAATTATTTTTGGTGGGTTATGACTGGTATTTCATTACCCATATTCAGTTTCTTAGTGCCACAAATAATTGAAAGGTAAAGAAAGATTGAAAGGGCAATGTTTGGAGACATATTAGACAGATTATCTTTCTATGGTCTTTCATGGTGTTGTTGCTTACAGTGGTACATCATTAGGCCACGTCCTTTCTAAGAGAAACCTGTGACTGAAACTACGAGTGTATGTGGGGAGAGAATCCAACCTAGCAGGGCTTTTCTCTTCTGCCCCTAAAATGTTGAGCAGGAATTTCTTCTCTGAGCAAGTCCAGTTTCACTCTCAATCTCTTCCCCGACATTTGCCTGGGTGAGGAGAGACCCTTATGCCCCAAATGCAATTGCTTTTGGTCAATAAGCCTGAGTCAGGCTTTATTTATGTTCTTATGACTGTATCACAGAGTAGTTGTATCTTGGCCTATGATTTAGCAGATACCTTCTGAATAGTGGAAAATGGGAATCATAGCAGTGAAAATATTTATCTCCTTTTCTTGACCCAAAATGTCAAGGACAGATAAGAAGAGAAAAATATTCAGAAAGATGAGCAATGGTCTCAACCTATTTATATGAATAAAGAGACAATAAGGGTATCATGGTAATTAATACAGAGAACTCTGCATATAAAATTATTTTTGTGTACTGCATTGGAATTTTGGGGGGGTAATTATTGCATTTAGATACATTTCCATTGTATTGGAATGGTGTGTGTGAGTGTGTGTACTGGCAAATCCAAAGCCTGCTGGTAAAGTTTGAAGATGCAGTAGAGAACCTCCGTCAGAGTTCTAGGTGAAGACTGCTCAGAAAACCCCCTCTTTTTTCTGTAAAAACTTTCAACTGATTTCATAAGGCACACACACATAAATGGCAATTGACTTTATTTAAAGCCCATCATTCAATTTTTTGTTGTTTTCCTTGAGCAATCTTTTTTTAGATTAGTATGCACACTTTTATATGACTAGATTGAATCATCCAAAGGAAATAAACATAGTTTTAGAATCTCACAGCTAGGGGCCCGGGAGATAACATGGAGGTAAGGCATTTGCCTTTCATGCAAAAGGTCATCGGTTCAAATCCCGGTGCCCCATATGGTCCCCCGTGCCTGCCAGGAGCAATTTCTGAGCATGGAGCCAGGAGTAACCCCTGAGCACTGTTGGGTGTGACCCAAAAACCAAAAAAAAAAAAAAAAAAAAAAC
>PVKC010032161.1:0-14554 GCA_004027635.1 Crocidura indochinensis | reverse complement strand
GGCGGGCGGGCGGATGGATGGATGGGTGGATGGATAGATGGATGGATAGATGATAGATGGATAGATGATAGATGGATGGATGGATGGATGGATGGATGGATGGATGGATGGATGGATAGATGATAGATAAAATGAAGAAAAGATAAGTTAAAAATAACTGGGCCAGATCCTCTGGTAGGAAAATTTTCCAATTTCTAGTTGCTTCCGCATTTTGTCACTGGCAGGGATGAACTTTGCTAAATAAAGCTGTCAGGGTTAGATTGTATATCCCAGATTCTTGATCAATCCAACTGTAGTTGGGTATTTAGATTGTCTTCATATCTTCTATTGTGCTAAGTGCGGTGATGAGCAAGGAAGAATTCTCTTCTGCATTCAAAACTTTGCCTATGTTTTTCCTTGTAATCTTCCGTAACTGGCCACACACACACATATATGCATGTATATTCAGATACACGTAGCCTCTTTTCTTTATTTTTAACTGTGGATGATATTTTAGGTGACAGCTCAGGCCATTTCCAGAAATTGTTCAGTTTCCTTGGAAATCTTTTAAAAGAAAAGATGAAGAGTAAGAAATGCTCCACATGTTGTTAGAGATTTACTTATTTGTAAAAGTATACAAGAAATAGGGGCCGGGCGGTGGCGCTGGAGATAAGGTGCTTGCGCTAACCTTAGGATGGACCACGGTTCGGTCCCCCGGTTCCCCATATGGTCCCCCGTGCCTGCCAGGAGCGACTTCTGAGCGAATAGCCAGGAGTAACCCCTGTGTGTCACCGGGTGTGGCCCAAAAACCAAAAAAAAAAAACAAAAAACAAAACAACAAAAAACAAAAAACAAACAAAAAAAGTATACAAGAAATCGTACACATGTACATATTTGTGATATTTTATATGTACAATTTTTGTATATATTATACATGCCATATATAAGTCAAAAATTTAATATAGGTAAAGATATTTAGATTCACATTAATTTTATGGTTAAATATAGAGCATAGTGAAAAATTATATGATAGTCAAAAATATTAGAGTTTTTTCAATTTCCTGATGCAAAAATGACAATACATAACCAAGGAGATCAAACTCTTTCATCAAACTATCTCATCTATACTTTTTCTTGCTAATTACAGAAAATTAGGAAGCATCAGTAGATTTTCATTACCCTATTTTTCTTAGTCTATAAATTAAACAATGGTCATAAATGAGAAGAAAATAGTATATGGTGGAATCTAAAAGAAATACAGAATACAGAAGAATTTCCCTCTAATTAATCCTCTTCACTCTCTTTCTTCCCATTCCTTTTTCTTTTCCTAACTTAACCCCATACTATTGTCTTCCCCTACCTTTCACCATTTTTCCTTCATTACTCATTCTACCCAAAATAATTATGCTACACTGGATCTCAAGGTTCCCCAAAGAGATAAGTCAAAAAGTAGGTAGGTTCAAAACGTATGTTTCCTTAAACTCTACATTAATATAGCAAAACTTTTATCTAAGTTATGAGTTTTTGAAAATAATTTAGTTCACTCATCAACACTTTATTATATGACAAGTAAAAATTGGGGACATGGTATACAAAGGAAATAAGAATTGAAAGAGTAATATAATGCTAAGGAAGTAGTCAGTGATTAGATGAGGAAAATATTTTTATTAGTGTCTCTGAAACTTAATATAATGATAGGAACCTTTTTTTTTTGGTTTTGGGGCCACACCCAGTGAAGCTCAGGAGTTACACCTGGTTATACACTCAGAAATTGCTCATGGCTCAAGGGGACCCAAGTCTGTCCTGGGCAGTCACATACAAGGCAGATGCCCTACCACTGTGCTATCACTCTGGCCCCTGATAGGAACTATTTTTATAACCACCCTATGAAATATCAATGTAGGTGTATTCCTAAATGGAAAGATCAGATACAAATATCTCTTCATTGTATGAACAATTAAGGTAAATAAAGGCCTTTTTAAATCTTATGAACTGACCTTAAATAGAAACTTAAGAACTACTCAATGATATTCACAATTTAATTAATATTTTAACTACTACCTGGCTTCAGTTGAACTGTAAACAAATCAAAGGAAAATCTGATTTGATTAGAGACAGGGTATATCTCTTTCCACTTCATTCGAGAGTTTCCAGGATACATGGTAGGCTTATTCTTGTCAATAAAAGTTGGCCAAAGAAATAGTACAAAGGTTATGGGACTTGACTTGCATGAAGCAAACTTCAGTTTGATTGCCAGAGCACCAGAAATGACCCCTATGCAAAGACACAGGAATATCCCCTGAGCACCACCAGATGTGGTTTCACCCAAACCAAAAAGAAAATCAACTAACAAATGTTTGGATTTTTTATATAGTAGAACACTATGAATTGATGCACAGAATACAATATCTTTTAATTCTTTAAGGAGAGGGAATAAAATCAACCATTATTCCAAATGTTGGAAACACAGAAGCCACAAATTACACATTTTAAATATTTTTACTTACTGTTCATTTATCCAAGTACCACATATATAACCAGAATTCTAGAATTCAAGAATTCAAGGAATAGAGAGTATCCTGTATGACTAAAACATGAGTTAAATTAGAGAAAGCATACTGAAGGTCATTAATTGTTGTCTATCACCTACTACAATTATCTAAATGACCTAAATCAGGCATTTGTATTTAGAGTAAATTAAAATTTTCTGGTTTTGTTTTTCTTATAAGAAAATGAAAAAAGTAAATCAAAATTATGCAATCTTTGAATTGGCATATATTTGAAAATTCTAGTCATTAAGGAATTCATGATCTGACTATAAAAGAGAATGGTTTCAGGGTATTAAAAAAAAGAATTCTTAGTGTTCTTTCAGTCTGTAGTTACTTCCAAGAAATTATAATTTATACCATTAGTCTCTACAGTTCTGTTCATCATCATTTTCTTTTCAAATGCTTTTCATTAAAATTATCTTGATAGTTAAAATTTAGAGCTCTCTAAAACAATCAGATTTGAGTTTCAGCTCAAGCTCCAAGACATATTAGCAATGTGATCTTGAGCAAGCTTTTTGAATGCTCTTAGCTTCAATTTCCTTGTCTGTAAAAGAAATAGAATGATATTAATTATTAAATACTATTTATGATGAATAATAAATTATATTGTATATAATTTATACACAATATCATTTATTTATATACTTAAATTATAATTAAATATTAACAAATATGAACACCACCTCCCAGGTTGTTTTGGGGTTTATGAGTGAGCAGTGAGTGCTGTCATTTTTAATTTCATCACCTCCATTATCATAGTTTCAGTTATCATTATAATTAGGCATAGGAAAAAATAGAAATAGTTATTTTCTTAGAATAAAAATATACCAATCTTAAGAAAACAGACTAACAGTATTCATAAGTGTAATTGGCAAAGATCAATACTCCCCAGACGCACATCTCTGACATTCAGTGGAGGCAAGTGAGAGGAGATTGTGCTGAATTGGAATGTAAATATATGCCTTATCAGAGTCTAAGAATTTGTGGTAAATAGTGGTTAGGAGAAATAGATGAGTGTGTCGGAGACTGGAGAGACAGCACAGGGGTTAAGGCACATAGAGAATGAACATTCCATGCAATGCTCCTGGTTAAAACCCTGCATGCTCCAAGTAGTGTCCCTGGTTCAATCTCCCACATCACCTGGTTTTCTTGTAGGTGCAAGACTGTAGTACTTGGAGTTCCTCCAGTAAGTAAACCTTTGGCATTACAGCACTGTATGTCTGGTCTCTTACATTGAACATGTTGGATGAGAAGCACCAGGAGATATGTTCCCTTAAGCATCTCTTGGGAGGCATTTTTTTTAAAAATACTTATTTAAAAAAAAACATACGCTGCATGTCATTAGAACAGGCTCTGAATCCTCTCCAAGAAAGGTCAGCAGATAGTAAGATGACATTAACTGCCCCTTTTTCTTTTTTCACTAAAAGAGGTCAGGACGTTTTGTGCAAAAGATGCCCTCCTTATATGTGGAAAAAAGTTATCCTCACAAGAGAAGTGAAATGTCATAGAGGAAAAAAAAGAAATGGGATTTGTCATATTTGGTTCCTATACTCATTCACTCCTTAACCAATACACCCCCCAAATTATCTACTTATCAAGCTACTAATAAATATGCAGAACTATTTATTAGGGTTTTATTTCCTGAGGAAGCCAGCATTGGCCAAAACTTGGTCAACTATTGCTGTTCACATTTTCAGGCATGTACTTTATTATAACATGATCCGCTTTATCTCACTCTAAAAAATAAAAGATCTTATTTGTTAAAAATCTTATCAAAGTAATTTCAAATACACATACTATTTAAAGCAATGTTATGATCCATGAGAAGCCCCCAAATTACCTATTTAACCAATTATGAAATATCTACAAGCTCTTCAAATATAACAAAATCCTGAAATTACTTCTTCCCTGGACTACAGAAAAATCATCTTTTCCATGTTCACTTACTAGACAATTGAAAGCCTAATTTCTAAAGAGTATTGGCCTTGACCCCTAGATTATAGAAATCAGTGTCATGTGGAATTATCCTGATCCACAGAGCAGATAGTCATCACCCTGCAGAGATCAAGAAAAAGAAAACACTTCATGCGTTTCCTGAGCATGAAGCACTCTGAAAGCTCTATCTAAAAACTTGTATGGCTCAGCAGTCAAGATTGTTGCGTGTACAATCTTCTGCTAATTGTTTCCTTAGAAGTGGAAAGTGAAGAATGCAATAAGAATACCATTAGTTGATGTAGATATGTTTATGAGATGCCAACCACTATCAAAGGTGTTTCATTCTATATTTAAGCATTTAATTTTTCCATCACCCCATGAAATAGATATTAATCTGACACTTCAGTAGACGAGGTCGCTGAAGTATGTAAATGAAAGGGACAAAGCAAGGATCTTCAATTTAGTGTTTTAACTCTGGTGTATACATTCTCAACCTTGACTCTTTCCTCCTCTTTGACAGATGAGATGTCTTTGTTGAGGTTCATTTTGCCCAATGTTCGGAATATTTTTTGGATTCTAAACCAACTCTATGTGAATAATACTATGAGGAGATAAAAAAAGGGACACATGAAGTACTGATTATCAAGAAATAGGATTTATTTAACCATCTTTTTATTTTCATTTAATTTTATATAGTTTTTCTTTCTTCACAAATATTATTTGGTAAGAACAGAACGAATTTTAAGGGGCTTTGGGTATAGAAATCATAGAAGAGTGAATGAATTGTTATGTACAGATCATTGCATAAAATGTAAGGTACTCTTACCAGTATGGATAAAATTCAATGCAAGAAATTTGGTACAAAGACTAGCTCCTATGTATGCTAACTTTTACAGCTTCTAGTGACCTTTTACTGTATTTTAAAATAGTAAACGTCATGTGCTCCTTTTTCTAAGGTCCTTTTTATGTGGTAACCAGTATCCATTATATAACATTTGTTTTCATTCGTTTGGTGGAATCATCTTTAACATCTTTCTGTGCTCTTACTTCTGTTCTCTAAGCTCTTAACTCTTTATGTTCTTTCTTCTAAGAGATAAGATAATTGAGTAGAAGAAATTTGTGGTAGAAATTTTGATAGTGATATTTTATAAATAATAACATAAGTGTCTTTCCTTGCCACTATTTTTGCTGTTTATATTTTTCTGTTTAATTTCTTCTGTTGCCCTTGCATTAAATGCATTCCCTCACGTCACCACAGAGGATGGCAAGTGCTTTTCTACAAAGGGTGGTGTTTTTTCCACTGAAAACACATAGATGTTAGTTTGTGTGAATTTCTTGTTCCAACTGTTCCAATAGTGAGTATACCTGCATATGAGTTTGTTTCTCCTTTCTCTCTACTGACATAGAGTTCTTTTATTTACTATTTTAATTCAAATTTTCTCCCTCTTCTATTGTCAGAATACAGATAGCCCTCACATACAGGACTGATGGGTATATTTCTCATTTAGCTGTGCTACTCTTTCCTGAAAGGAATCTAAGTCAGCAGGAATCGGGCCACTGCTGTGACTTAGATTTTTTTTCACCCGAGGATGTTCTCTCAGAGGTCACTTATTTTGGGCTATTTCTGAGCTCTTGGTCTTTATCGTTACTCTCTGCCTCTTCTGTGCCTCTTGGATTAGACTCACTGCTTTTAGAAACTCTTCTATTAGAACTGACGTTAGAAATGTTTGCAGTCTTTTAAGTTTTGCTGAACATGGAGTTTGATACTGTACTCTTCATTCACCTTTTGCTTTTGGACAGTTCCTAAGTGAAAAAGGTGAGATCGTTCACTTGGCCATGTTCAAAGCAGACATTTCTACTTGTGAGCATCAATTTATTCAGAACTGTGAACAAGTGAGAAAGTGTAAAGTGACTAGAAGTGACCAAGGTTGACCATGACAGAAATATGAAAACCAAAAAAGTATGACTGCATTTTCATCTAACAGGCTAACAGTTGATAAATATCTGATTATTCAAGAGAAACTAAGGTCCAACTTAAAGAAAATAAGTACAGAGGAGAATATCAAGCCATTTAAGGGGCAGGAAAAGATCCTTTCCTTATTCATACATGCTTGAAATGATTAGAAGACTAAGGGAAAACAAGATTTTTTTTTCCTATGGGAAAAATGATACCTCCCATCACTAATATTAAAGGTATAATCTGGTTTCCCTATTTATAGGTACAATGTCAGGAAAAATGGGTTGATACTGAAACAAATATTTTATATTATCTTTTTTTTTTTTGGTTTTTGGGCCACACCCAGTGACGCTCAGGGGTTACTCCTGGCTATGTGCTCAGAAGTCGCTCCTGGCTTTAGGGACTATATGGGAAACCAGGGGATCGAACCACCGCCCGTCCTAGGCTAGCGCAGGTAAGGCAGACACCTTACCTCCAGCGTCACCGCCCGGCCCCCATATTACCTATTTTTTTACTTTGTATTTCTCATTCAGTATTTTATATGCATATAAACTCATCAACAATTTTTCCTAGGTGCATAAATGTGATTATTTTATAGCAATGTCCTACCCTTTTAATAAGTTGTTTCTGCTCTCTCCTAAGTCCACCCAGCAAAGCCCTTGTTGTCAAGTAATCAATGTCAATATCATTTCTTATCTTTCATATTTTCTCTTGACTCATATAACTCCTTTCAGATACAGATGTGTATCATAGTTATTGTTATTTCCTATATAAAAATACAATTATATTAAACATTTTGCGTGTAGCATTTCTTACTGAGTATCACTGTGTGTTAATTCACAAAATCATCCTAAATTGAATTAGTATAAATAATATTTTCTGATAGAATTGAGTACAATACTTTATTCATCTACACCACTCTTGATGGACACTCATATTTTCTAGCTATTCAACATTGAAATATATGTTAGTATATCTTTTATGATGTTTCTTTTGTTTATATAGTATAGACTCCTATAATGTGTAATTAGTGGGTCTAAGGAAATATCTTTTCATCTTAATAGAAACAGTTAAACATCTTTCTAAAATTATAGAATAACCATATATTTCTATAAGAAATGCATAAAAATCTCTTTTATCTATGTTCTTTAAATATATATTTTAATTAGTTATGATTAATATCATTTTACTTATCAATCTTGGGACAAATTCTTACTCTTTGTAAAATGACATCATGGAAGACATAGACAGAGAGCTAATTAGAAAAAATATAAGAATCTCTATACAGAACATTGGGACAATTATTTAGCAAATAATTTTTCATGTACTTACTATTTGTGCAAGATCTGTATATGGTCTGTTAAATTTTTAAAATATAAATTATACCCCACACTATCCAGATGGGAATAGATTATAGAATAAATATTTCTATTTAGAAAAGTCTAAAATGTTCTTTCTTTTATATGGGCCATCTTAAAACCATAGTTCCACAACTATAGAATAATTTTAGTGATATGGCCTATTTGGGGGGATTTTTCTGGAAACTGTATGGAAACAATAAAACCACTTAGAACAATATCTATCATAAAGCAAGCAATAAATCTTGGAGTTGTGGATTGCTGTTGTTATAAAGATAGTTGATATATGCATGAGAGCAGTTGGCAAAAGATTAGCAGTAATAAAGCAGACTAAAGTTAGAATGTTGACCATATTTATGAAGTACTTGGGGCATGATAGCAAAGTGCCTCCTTTATATGTCTATGCTTAGTGAAGCCTTGAAGTCAATGCCCAACTCTACCATAAATGCCTGAACTTAAATACTAGCGGTTCTGCTGTCCAAGATTCCTGGTGCCAACACAAAGTTTGTGATCTTCATCACAGTGCACCTAAAAATCTATGGTGAACACAAAAACCAAATTTGTTAGCTCCACAATCAAGAGTGGATCACCTCTAATCATCTCAACAGCAGCAGCAAGAGAAAAGAAAAAATTATTTTTAATAAAAAAAGTTGTCTTTAGACTACAGATTCTCATGTAAAGAGTTATACAATGATATTTTCTTGCCAGATATGAAGATTTTCTTGTTGGTCATTCATCTGTAGATAATTAAGAAATGAAAATCAAAAAAGACTGAGTGGGAGCTCTATCTGCTAAATGTTGCTTCTATAATGAATAGATGATATCTGGCGTATTTTTAAATGGCATAGAACTGACTCTGACTAGTTAAAGTAGGAAAGATGGTTGCAACAATAAGAATAAACTTACAATAAAGAATATGGAGAAAAATAATTCTAGAGATGGTTTATTTCTGCAAGTTAGGACTATTCTCCCAATGTACCTGTTACGAAGGCTTTCTCTAAGCAACTCCTGCAGTTCTGTCTGTTGAGTATCTTAACTACCAAAGTGTTCTCACCCCATGAGGTGGTCAAGCTAGAAGTAACAGAAAAGGACCACTGTGAGATAATATTCGAAAAAGGCTCCTTGGAGTTGCTGGACAAAGCCTCCTCACTTCTTGGAGGAGAGAAGGCCAAACATATTTTTCCAGTGTTCCCAATACTACTCAGGGCCCTGAGCAATAATCTTCTCAATCAAATAACATTCTTGAAAGTAAATATTTTTCTCAGAATGAGGGGTTAATCCTAAAACAAATTGTGTAGACTTGTGGCCTGCTCTTTTTTTTTTTTCCTCACAGAACAGAATCCAAACATTCTTCTCATTCTCTCAGAAAAGGAAATACTTTTGGAAAGCCATGGTCATTGGTCATAGCTGGGTTGCATGTTCGTGCCTAAACATAATTTAATAACAAAGAGAAATGAGATGAATGCAAAGCATTTAAAAAAATCGTGATTCACATCTTGGGCACAATAACGGCAGATTCTTGAATAAAATTAGAGTTTGGTTACCAAGGAAGATAAAAGATGGGCTTCTGGGTCACCTCCAATAATCTTGCCTAGAACAGACTTCTCTAATAATTTGGGCAAGAGACAATGAAAGCATTAACTATGGGGTTGGCAGAGAAAATCTGTAACTAACTTCTGGACTAGATTTATCATCCAATGAATTTAGATTCTTTTGTGTTCCTTTAGGAAAGAAAATGAGAAGATTTAGCATTCAACTCTTTTATTAACCTACTATGAATCTGATCTAAATATTTCTTACCTAAAAATAGTCTAATGCATCTTAATTTCACACAATATAATGTATTTCAGTAATAAATGCATATTCACATTGTCCTTCATTTATCCAAGTGCCCAGACACACATTAGAACAAGTTAGGAATAGATGTGCCACACAATAGCTATTGATTATACTGCCAAATACAAAGTTCCCTGCATATTTTCACATACGGCACATAATACAGAAGAGGAATTGCTGCTGAAAATCATTTGTTAATTACCACACTGTGTGGCTAAAGCAGGCGATGATAATGGGGTCCCCAGGTGACTTAAGTGAGGTGGGAAGGAGGAAGGCTACCACTCTAAGAAGGAAATCTGCAGCTTTCTTTTTACCCACCTCTGCCACCCAGAGAAGTGCTAGGAAGATCTAGGACTATGGGCCTTGCTTTGGCAAGAAAAGCAAAGTCAGTCCTAAACCTTGTCCAGTTTATTCAGGTCCATTGCTTTCACTCACAGAAAAGAATATAAAGAGGAGATTAAGCAGTGAAGTAAAACAAAATTTTATTTGGAGGTACTGAGGAAGGTGGGGAGATGATAAGAAAGAAAGATTAAAGAGTGACACACATAACAGAAAACATGGGCTTCTCCAAAGGTGGAGAGAGCCTGGGTATAGAACACAGCAAGTAAGTAGGAAAGTGTCAGAGTACATATCTCAAGAGGGGAAATTCAGGCAAGATGTGCTTGGGTACCATGTACCAGGCAACACACATGTACACAGCTCCTTTGCTCTAAGTTGACATCTATAGTTGCCCTACTCCAAGTAGGGCTTTATACCCAGGTAAGAGTCCTGCTATTAGTGTAGTTGCCAGGAAGAAAGATTAAGGAAGTTGATTGCCTTCTTAGATATTCCTTTCCTGGCCTTTGTTCCTGTTGAAATTTCTCTCAATCTTCTGTTTTAGTCTTCTCTGGTTCTTTGAGCATGCAATGATTTGACTTAGTCAGATGAGACTTATGAATGATGAAGTAACTCCTCCAAATATTAATTTTCTCAGTTTTATTACATCTCTAGAATTCATTGTGTTGGTATTGGTGGTGGTGGTGGTATCCCTATATGCCTGCTTCATGGGTAATGACTGAATTATAAGCTGCAAAGTGTCTTTGGAGATAGAATCTGAAACATTTTTTTATTTTTTTATGAATGATTAATGACCTTCATCCTTCACCTGATAACCAGGAGTCTGGCCTCAAACTGGCCTTTCTTCGGTGTGAAAACTGAAATGCCATCTTGCATAGTTAACTTTTTCTACAACGCAAGAATCTGTACAGTTATGGAGATTAGATTCCAATGGTGAGACATCTCTGGAGAAGTCACAGAATCAAAAGTTCTCCTGGGTTAGATCTAGCAAACATTTTACCACCAATGAAGAACTGTAGAGAAAAAAAAAACCTGAGTGCTTGGAACACACAGCTATCAGCACACTGATCATGCCAACATCTACTTAAACCCAGCTGCCAATGCCACTAGTGGTATGTGAGAGACTCAATGTAATAGAGTTTGCCTTCAGCTAGAATTCTTTTTATCTTTGTTGGCATGGAAATAAATAGATTTTACTCTCTATTTCCTCTTTTAAAGTCCTTTAAATTCTAACAAGCTAATGGAACTAATTCCTTTTGCTGCCTCCATCCAGGTCCATTAACACCAATCCAACATTTTATGATAACCCCAGACCCCTTTGAAGTCAAGCAATTGCTCACATCCAACTTATCCTGTTGACAAACCCCCACAGATATCTGACAGTTCCTGGTTGTGATGATATTTAGTGAGCGAATGTCATTCAGTTCACAGCCCTAGTGAGACAGTTTGCACGTCAATCTCAGCCTTCTTTTATTTTAGGACTGACAGATTGGAAAATGGGCCCATTAGTAGGAAAGCCACCTTTTGGCCTTCACTAAAGAATGAGAGCTGTAGAAGTGAGGCGAGATAGGAGCTTTGGTGAGTCCTATCTTTAGAAACAAATAGTGAAAGCCTTTATAAAGAGAAATATTTAAGAAATTTTAAGAATTTTAAATCTAGCATTCATCTCATAGAAGAGTCAAGTATTGTTCAGGGAAAGACAAAATGCTTTAAAAAATACTTTCTGAAAGTTCTAAGTCCTGACCACAGCTGACTTCAGAAGGAAGAGGAACAAAAGAAAAAAAAAGAAAAGAAGGAAGGGAAACAAAGAAACTGAGTAGTGGAGGTAGGTATGTGATGGAAAGTGAGGCTTTGGGATATTTCTGGGGTGGAAATGAAGGGATGTCAGTGGAGGAAAGAAATCTTTGCCTCAAAGATTTCTACAGAATTTTTGTACTAAAGCCAAAACTCAGGGAAGCACTTTGTCAACAGGAGCTGAATCTTTCAGACATGATCTGCACCATCTAATCTAATGCCCACTTACTACATATGCAGCTAGTGAGTACTTTAAATGTGAATCTTTGAAGTTGGCATACATATATGAATTTGAAAACTTCACACAACCTAAAAGATGTCAGATAATCTGTCAATTTTCTATTATGCTCGAAAGATAACTATAGCAATTCATTACATTAAATTATATACAATTGGGGTGTTCTTTACATGACTGAAACCTAATCACAATCATATATGTAATCAAGATGTTTAAATAAAGAAAAAAATTATATACAAGTAACCCTTCCCCCCATTTATTTTTAAATTACATATATGGCTTATGTTGAATTCTACTTGTATAGACAAAAGAGGAAGAGGATTTCAGAACTCTGTATAGTTAATCTCACCATTCTAAAACTTTGCCACTTCCTCCTCTAGAGAAATTGCATACTTCCTTGTGATACACTAAAATCAGCCTTAGCAGAGTGGTTATATGAGTTTGGGCTCTGACATCAACAGCCAGTCTAGAGAACAAGCATTAATATGCATTAACTCTTCCTCTTGCCTCCAAAAGAACCTATTAGGGAAATGCTGAAAGCATAGGAATTAGATAGGGAAAAATGTGTTCATTCTTTTCCTGCCCCAATTAGTTTTGTCTTTGTTCAAACTTTGCTTTGTAATGGGGATCTTTATCACCTTGCTGACCTGACACAGGTCTATTTCAATAATCACCCCATCCTAGTACCCAGAGTCCTCCCATCTGCATTAAGGCTCCAAGCACAAAATTATTTCATTAGTCACTGTCAGGAGGCAATTTAAATACCCTAGTAGTGAACTACCTTCTTCCCCAATATTTGAGTTTCTTTATCCTATTGACTTTTTACTAAAATTTGCAGAACATTTTGTGAAACTGGGTTGATTAGTAAAGAATGGGTTTCAAAAGTCTTTGGGTGGCACTAGAGGGTGGAAATTGTGTTTTTCTTTTGAAAGAAAATCCCTTCATCTGGTTATCAAAAGTAGAAGAGTCACATAAACTAAAGCACTTTAGTAGAGACCCACCTGTCAATGAATTGATTCAACTAATGAATTCCCAGACATAATTGAGTAAGAAAGACTTGTGTTTTTTATTTTTTGGGGGTTTTTTGTTTTGTTTTTTTTGTTTGTTTTTTGTTTTTGGATCACACCCGGCAGTGCTCAGGGGTTACTCCTGGCTCCATGCTCAGAAATTGCTCCTGGCAGGCTCGGGGGACCATATGAGGCACCGGGATTCGAACCGATGACCTTTTGCATGAAAGGCAAACGCCTTACCTCCATGCTATCTCCCAGGCCCCAGTCTTGTCTTTTTAAAATTTTTTATTTTATTGAAACCATTGTGATTTACAAATTCCTTCATAGTTGGATTTCATACATACAGTGAATCATGGCCACTCCCACTAGCAGTGTCGACCTCCTTCCACCAATGTCTTAGAGTGTATCCTATAACACCACCTTTTGCTCCCTGAATTACCAGTAATAGAGGCCCATTTTAAGTTTAGATTGTGATAGTTGAACTTTTTTATTCAATTGTTGTTGACTTTGGCTTGGATATTTAGTTAGTTCTGTCCTTTTTTTAACTTCACCTGATACCTGAGAACACTTGAACCCTGGTCCCATCCTTTCTTTTTCCCCCTTCTTAATTTTATTGAAAAGTGAAGAAATATTATGCAAAGAAATTAGTGTCCCAAGGTACTATGAAAAGGACAGGACTCTCTATCTAAACGTTTTTTTTTCATAGAGGGGATGATAGTTTTTGTATAGGTGCAGCAATAGTTGGAGAAAATAGAAGGAATAAACTTTTGCTCTAAAACAGGGTGTCCCTATGCATGAAACATGCTGCCATATGACCAACTATAGGTTTCAGGCATACTAAGTTGTCAAACCCCAAAGTCTTTTTCATGGTTCCAAAAAAAGTCTCCTCAATCATGGTTGTCACAGAAAGGTTTCAGTAATTACAAATTTGATTTTTTTTTACAGATTCTATATCGAAGTCAGGTGTCACAGAGCATCTTCTGGTTTCATCTCACTGTTAGGTAGTAAGGCAGGAAGATTCACCCTAAAATTACGTTGCTGCTATTTTCAAGTCATCAAGGTATCATTTGAACTCATCCTGGAGCAAATTGGTGCCAGGGAAGCATTAGGGCCTTTCTCATAGAAGTTCCATTCCTGGTGCTGGTGCAGAAAAAGACTCCAATTCCAAAACTGGGATCCAAGATTCTGGAATGAGCAGCCAATGTTTGTTTGACTGAAGTGTAAGTCAAGTAACTATGACAGATGTTTAGGGTGAAAGGCCCCCCTGCAATCAATATTAAGGTGTCTGTATTCCTATTAGATAAGAACTTCTTTCTATGTATAAGATTTTTCCATTTTAATGAGTCTATGCAAAAAGGAAAAATGCCATAAGATACTACTGGTACATATGAGGACAAAAATAACCTACCTATATAATTCCTATAACCTGGTTCTAACATGGTAAGAAATCAAGAGAAACTTACCTACTAGAATTTCCTACTAAACAACTCCAAAAAATAGGTGGGAAAAACTACATCTATATGCAAAGACACATTAAGAATTATACCTATTAAGGGAATACA
>PVKC010032160.1:0-14327 GCA_004027635.1 Crocidura indochinensis | reverse complement strand
AAAGAAAGAAAGAAAGAAAGAAAGAAAGAAAGAAAGAAAGAAAGAAAGAAAGGAAAGGAAGACAAAAAGCCATTGTCTCCAAAGCTTCACTAGTTCTCAAAGGTTGCCCGCAATGTTGTGGATTTAATAATAAAACACTTCTATATTAATGATTCTAAGACTGTCTATAGACCAGTGGGATGTGTGTGCATGTGTTTGTGTGTGTGTTTCACTAAAAACAAATGACATTTAGAACTGTGTGACCTCACATTAACATTTTAACAAAGATTAAAAATAAAAATTTTATATAAAATAAAAGAAAGAAGAGTAATATCTCTGACAATCAGTACCAGCCCAGAGAATAAAAATGGAGTGTATTCTAGTTTTCTGAATTGCTCTGTGATCTTATGCACATCACTTAGATATAATTGCTTAAGAGTCTTTATACAGAGAAAATGGAAGTAGCAATAATAATGCTGTAATGATAGCATAGGCTGTGCTGGCAGGATTGCTTGGAAAAGTAGTTGGTATTTGGCAAGTTGATTCTTTACTTAAATGAGTGGATAGCAAAAAAAGCCCATTATACAATACCATGCATTCTATTAATGACCTAATAATTTTTCCAGGAGGGAGTCACTGAATCCATACGTGAAGCTGCGTCCTTGGGAACCTATCACTATCCTGAACTATTATCCTGAACAGTTATCCTACTTAACTGAGCACTGACATTCCCCATAAGGATGGTGTAGACAAGGGAGGCAGAAGGGGTGTAGCAGAGCCTCTGTGCCCATTATGGAGCCCTAAGATGTTATCCTAGACCCCTAAGAAGGTGGGAGAAAGGCAAGAACAGAATATGACAAGTGCCCTATAGATACTGGCTGCAGAACAAGATTACCATCTCATCCAAACACTGCCTCGCTCCTTCCCTCGCCTGTTCTTACCATTTTTCTCAAGTAAAGCTGCCCGTGCTATGTTCTCAACAATGTGTTTCCTTCTGGCTTCTGAAATGTTTAATAAACAGGCAGCCAAACGAAGTCCCAGTCCAGAGGAAGACATTTTTCTAGAAAAGAAAAGTGATTCTTAATTAATCTTGTTCTCTCTGGTTCATACATTTCCTTTTTCATATTCCTTAACCATTAAGAAAAAAACAAAACAGCAATTATCTTAGAGCTCTTTTGGAAACTAGACAGTCACAATAGGAACACTTTGCTATTTCATTCCTAGTAGACACTTACAGGACAGAATTCTCAGGTTGCCTCAAAAAGAAACCAAGCCTATGTGGCCCTGCATGTATGTCTTATAAACATAGTCACACTGGACAAGATCATGTTCCTCTGCTTGAATTGGCATTTAAATGAAATGTGCTCATTAAGGCCTGTTATTCCCTTTTAAGCACCCTCTGCTTTAGCTAATGTCTGTTTTCAAGGTCTGTGAGACTTAACAAATAACCATGATCTTTCTGTTAAATGAGACTTAATGGGAAGATGCAGAAAAGAGAAATCAGGAAAAGTTAATCACCTTGCTTTCTTAAACACTTGTCCTGTAGCAAGAAAAAAGCAAAGGTATTTCTAAGTACCATAACTTGACCCAAATAAGAAAAAATGACTCCAAAGTTTCATTTGGGTACTTTAGATGGGAACTATCCCACCAAGATTGTACTTTGATCTCTTAAGTTTCCAAATCCATTTTAAATCACAGGACTCTGTACCCTGAACTAAAAAAGAACATCCACTTTAATATGGTAACTCGAAATTATCCCCCAAAGATCACCAATTGTTATTAGACATGGAAGGAAATACACCAGTTTGGGGTATTGAGTCCATTCTGTTGTGTTTTTTTGGAATGGCATCTTTCAATTTACCCACCTCAATGGCACTTCAATGTACTAAACATATTCAAACAGCTCAAAAATACTAGGAAAATTACTTTCCCTTTCAAGATCAGACATGGTATTTTGGGTCCTTTAAAAGGCCTAATTAAAAATTAAGTATTCACTCAACAAGTATTGGAAAAGGATAGATTGGTGGGGAGAGGGGAAATATTGCAGTGAACGACGTACAACTTCTGAGATCAAAGTTCAATTTCTGGTTAAGCAAAATTGTGCTGGAGGTGAGGAGTAAAATTGGCACCTTAATACAAGGGCCTCAGAATTCAGTTCCTGCCTAAGTATTGTTCCTTAGCCCAATCCTACCCTAAAAGTCAAAGGATTCACAGCTAGAACCAATCCATAGGAAGGTTTTCAGGTTGTGAGCATCATTTCACGAGGGAAAATTCACAAGAACACACTCATGAGGCACTTCCAGATATTAATAACGTTGTTAAAATAAAGCAGTTCAGACCTCTCTCGTTTTATTTTTTTATGTAAACAAAAAATTGCTTTACACAAGGGGTGTGGGCGGCTTCTGGCTTTCATTTGTTTTCAGTGTGTTTATGTAGCTTAATTGTCTCATCAGGCACTTTCCCAACATAATTATGCTTTTTAACAAATGGTGTTTATGGCAACCCCTAACAGTGCAAAAGAAAGGATTAGTTTCATCCTCTCATTCCACATTTTGATTCCCTGTGGACAGCTGAATCACGCAGAAATGGTGTTAGAAAAGACTACCTTCACAGCAAAAGCTAAAATCAGAGACGCCACCACCAGACTTTGGGGGTGTGGGGTTGAGGGAATGTTTGGAGGGAGGGACACAGGTTTGTTAGCATAAAGGGCCAAAGGCGGCCTTGCCCTCCACGTCCAAAAGCAAGCGACCCAGAACCCGCAAACCCACCCACCACCCAGGGCGCACCTGTCCCATCACCGTCTCACTGTCCCCTGCTATAGCGTGATCCAGGTCGCCCAACTGTCCCCAGCACAGTCCAATTGCACCCCGCTCCACCTACTTCCGGGGAGCACCCCCAAGGTGGGCCCCCAAGGGGTGCTACAGCTCGGCCCGCCGCCCTGAGCGCACTGGCCGCGGCCGCACGTACCCCGCTAGCACGTCTCGGGCCGCGTCGAGGGCGGGCGGCTGCAGCTCCGCGCCCGGAGCTCCAAAGCTCTGTCGGGCCGGTTGGTTCCAGGGTTCCAGAGTGGGGTTCCACGCTCCGGGTCCACGATGGGCCACGTGGGCCGGAGGGTAACCCCAAGGGGTCTGTGCACGTCCCCAGGCACCGTCCTGGGGATCCTGCGGGACTAGGAGCCGCGCCACTCCGGACCCCGCTGCAGTTTTTACCGCTTGCACCGGGTAAAAGTCCAGCGGAGCTCCGGGACGGGCAACGGACTCGGTTGGCTTCCGCCGCGGGCTCCGCCTCCCAGGCGCCCCGGGATCCCCAAGCCGGCCAGCGGCCGCCAGAGGCCGCTCCGCTATGTGTCCCGGCCCGGCGGCCCCGGGAAGCCCCAAGAGCTGCTTTCAGCATCTCCTTCGCGGCTCCATCTCGGAACTGAACCACTAACTTTTGTGAATGAACGAGTTTTAGTTCAGAAGTTATTATCACCTAAGGATAAGTGGATCATCTGGATCCACTCGAAACTCACTGATCAGACACCAGAAAGTGGGTCCTGGCCCTGCTTAGAAACACATCTCCTGCTAGGAGATTCCCTACCGAAACACTCAGTGCCCAGGAGCACTTTTGAGAATGACCTGGACTCACCCCGAGACAAAAACAGGGTTTGCACACGCCCATAATGCTACAGTCAATATGAACCAGACCTTAAGCATTTACCCCCTTGTTGGTTTTTTTTTCCCAAGCCAATGAACCCTGACAACACTTTTCTCTTCCAAAAGAATTCAGAACCTTTATTTTTTTTAATGTAGCAAGGATTAAATGTCACCATTTTGATCCACATTTCGGAAGGCGAAACAATCACTAAATAACTACTTCGGTGGAATTAAATTAATTTTTAATCTATTTTTTATTTTCTAATTATACTTTTTAAACACAGATTTGAGGAAATTAACATTTATGTGGACATTTGGTTTCTAGCCTAATGTGGCATAAAAATAAGTAACATAATGAGTGTTAAAAAAAATCAGGTTCACGAAGCTTCTCACATCATCATCATTGTACTTAGATGTCACAACAGTATTCTGTGCGATTGTGTCAAATCCAGCCTTCTCCATCTCGGAGTGTTGGCAGGTAGGAGGGTTGTTGGCAAGAGGAGGGGTGTTAACCTCAGGATCCTGGATCCACTCCAAGGCTGGTAATTACATTCTGCCAGCCAAAATTCATCCCATAATTTTAATTGGATAAATCCTTTCTGGCCTAAGCTACTGCTATGCCTGTCAAACTGTTGCCACATTTCGCCCCAGAGGTGTCTGTGTTTTAGTTGCAAGGATCAGTCCCTTTGAGGTTGGCTTATCAGTTTCAATCTTCAGCGTGCTTTGGGATCCTATGAAATTAAATATATATTTAGTTATTTTTTTCCTTGCAAAATCTGTGTAAAATGCATAAAATATAGAGCCACGTTCACGTCTAACAACCAAGACATAGCTAAGAGAGAATCTGAGAGTTCTTAGAAACTGGATTGATGTTCCTTTCTTTCTAGTGTTTCCTTTGGAAAGTGCTGGCTGCCCACAGTTCTGGCCTCCAAATTTCAAAAAAAGTACTATGGTGTCCTTGAGTTTCTTTTCCTGAAGATCAGTAGAACTGATAAAGCATCTGTATTTCAGCTTTCCAAACAATTCTGTGTTGAAACGTCTTGCTAAGATGAAATAATAGTTATTCACAGCTGGTCTTACCACCTTCCAGCAACCAAAACAATAGGGCACCTAGCCACTAGGTTTCCTATCCTTCTCCTTGCACATCTGTCTCCCTTGTAGGGCTGTTGGAGTGTCAGGTTGGACGGCACTTCTGTAAACATCTTTGGAGGACGCAGGAGACCTTAGTCTCCTTCACTCCAGGTAGAAGAGAGCCAGAGAGACAAGGAGGACACCAGCAATCTTTCTGAAGCTGGGGGAATGGGGACAGTGTCTGCCCAGACCTAAGGAGAGTAAGGAAGTACTGTCTTTATGGGGAAGACAGGAAAGAAATGCTACAAATTTATCAAGCTCTTCAGCAATGAAGAGCTTCAGAAAAAGCAATCCTTTTCATGGAGAATGGAAAGACACCATAGGAGTTAGTATCGTTCTATCACAAGTCATTCTACCCATGTCAGGATTTAACAGCTTGTGTTAAATCCTTGACAGTCAAGTCTCTCATCTTTATTTCATTTAGCTGTTTGGGGGCATTTTTCATCATTTAAAGGAAAACATGTTGATCTGACTCCACACTTCTTCTAAGTTCATGTTCAAGGACATTAGTTCTTTTGTCTAGTCGAATTCTGATTCAGAAAGAGATTCACACTGGGAAAGAAAACATTTGTAAGTCCTGTGTGTCAATTCTACCACTGACATCTGCCGTTTTCTAACATCCTCACTGACTCAGGCTCTGCATTCTTTGTTTTCATTTTTCCAAGCAGGGTCAACTGAGTTCTCAAAGAGTCTCTCCTGGCCCTTGATCTGAGATGGGTGAAAAGGAGAGGCTATATTTTAATGTCACTTCCCAGACCTGTATGAATCTGGCACCCAGGTGCTACTTGAAGAGGAAAGACCTGGACTAGGGTGAATGGGTGAGATATTTCACCTTGACACAAACCTGTCCACAAAAACTCAGCAATGAGGGTACTTCAAGAGCTAAAATGAAATGCAGAGTAAGCAATCCGCAGTTAACAAAATATCGACACTTTTAAGTAAAAACAGGATCCTCCACTGTACTGGCCCGAACTCACTCTCTCGCCTCAGTCTGATCCCTGCCCTGTGGTTGACTCCTCAGTGCCAGTCTGTTTCTGATTGCAGGGTTGAGAGGAAACTGCTCCACTCTATCCTGACTACATCCTTGCTTCTGGCCCCCAAGATGATCAACAAAACCAGAAATGACAAGGGTAAGAGTTTCCAGGCCAGTAGATACCTATAATTTATAGTCTATTCAGGAGTTTCCTAAACTTCCACATATAGGATAGTTGCCCAACTTATCTCAAAAAGAAGACACCAGGGATTAGAACAAACCAAAGGATTGACGACGGTACTAATAAACTAACAAATCTGGTCCCTAAAATGTTTCCTATGATGCTTTGAAATTTTGCAATCATGTTTTAAAAGAACATTTTTGTTGATACCATGAATATTCTGGTATCTACCTGAAAATGTGAGTAGAGAATTTCCCTAAGAAAGACAGAAGTGACATTCTGAATGCATTCTTTTTCTTTGAAGATTCCACCTTTACAATATTTTTGCAATGTTGCTAGATCCATTGTACCTCTACCTTCTTTAAAGAAAATTAAAGAATTTTCTTTACTCCTTTTAGTGATCAGGGAAGACTCCCAGCTCTAGTCCAGGGGTACTATATGGTGCCAGGGATTGAATGGGGCCTCCTTCATGAAAAGCATGTGTACAACCCTGAGCTATTTGCCGGTCCCTATTCTTTCATATAAATGTGGTCTTATAAAAGACTTTAAAAAATTTTATCTTAGTTGCCATTCTTGGAAAAGTTAAGGGGAGAAGTGGTTTTTAGTTACTTACATTGAATTATTTGGTTCATGTGACATTATGAATTATGTGTTCTATTAGTCACTTTTTAAAATAGCAAGTGGGTCTTCCTGTTCTGATTTTAGCTTGGAGTTTAGAAGGCAGAGTTAGTCATGAATTTTAAATAAAGAAGAAGCTCTTGATGTCCAGAAAAGTTACAAGTAACAGAAATACTTCCATACAGCTTTTTCTTTAGTCCAGAAAATGATCTTCAATCCCTTTTGTCTCAATAAAGGAGGGGAAAACACCCTCAAAAACACCTTACAGGGTAGAACAGGGCTTTATAAGTCTTCCCACTCTCTGTCCCTTTTAATTCTATATTTATTTATTTATTTATTTATTTTGGTTTTTGGGTCACACCTGGCAGTGCTCAGGGATTACTCCTAGCTCTACACACAGAAAGCGCTCCTGGCAGGCTCAGGGGACCATATGGGATGCCAGGATTTTAACCTCCATCCTTCTGCATGCAAGGCAAACAGCCTACCTCCATGCTATTTCTTTGGCCAATCTCCATCCCTTTTTAACCAAGAAATGCCAGGAGAGCTAGTGCTACCAGAAACATTCAGATTCATTCATTACAAGGTTGATATTGAATTAATTTTCTATCATTAAGTACTTGGTATTCAGAAGCCTTTCACTGTTGCCCAATTTTTCATGACCCCCCTTTCAGTTATGAGACTTAGCAAGGAGTCATGACCCAAAATGTGAAAAAAGCTGGGAACCAGAATAAGCATAGCAATTAACTTAAATTGGAATCCATGGTTATGCTTTCTACTCATACAGAACCAGAATATCTCATGGAAGTAGCCAAAAGTAAAAATTCGATCCACCCTCCCCTTAATTCATCCCTTAGCTACTTGTCCCTCCATGTGGCCTTTCAGCTGTGCAGTCCTTCATTAGAGAGAATGTCAGCAAACAGAATGAAGGATCTGTCTATTGGAACCTCTCTGCAAAGCTGGTTTTTCTTTTTATTATGTTAGCCATAACTATTATTTATATGCAGTTGTAAAACAATTCCCAATTTGTCATAATTGCTGGGATTCAATGAAGATTATTCATAAAACTATTACAAAATGCAAAATAACATTTTATTATATGTATTTTGAAAAACATATGGTCTTTTAATGTAATATTTTATGATAATATAACATTTAATGTATTTAATATATTAAATACATATAAATATATAATAATTCAGAAAAAAGACTGGGAGTTTTTAGGACTATTTTCTTCAAAGTATAATTCCTTGTGTTATGAGGTTTTATCAATAAATCTACTAGGCCCAGAGTGATAGCACAGTGGGTGAGATGCTGTATATCCCCCAAAACAAACAAGAATTAAAAAATAACTTTACCAGTAAGTAATGACGACCAGCCTTGTGACAACGATACTTTCTGTGTCATTCCATGAGTGGCCAATCAGGAGGGGTATCCTTGTTGGTGCTTCTATATTGTTGCTGATCTTTGAGGAGAGACACAGTGAATTTTAGCTTTGACTGATAGCCAGAGGGTCGTGCTCCTTTGTATAGACAGTTTGGTGACCCTGAACTGGAGCAGCCATTTTGGCGTCTGCATGCCCTGACTCAGACATGTGTTCAGAGCTATCCCTTATCTTGAGAAGGGGCAGATCACCAAAGCTCTGGTTCGGCAAACTGAAGAAAGGCTTAGTGCAGGTTTTCCAACTCATCAATTTGACTTCTGACTTTAACTCTCTCCAAGTTTGAAGAACTTAACTTGTTTTAAATGTATCTTTGGATCATTTAAATATTCATTTACATATAAAAATGCCTGATTTCTTAGGAAGACTTGGGAAAGGTGATTGATTATTCTACCTTGAACCTCTCAGTTATTAGGTTGAAATATCATACTTTTGGAAAAGATTGGGAACTAAAACTTCACAGAAGTTCAAGTGAAAAGGGACCTTAGAGATCATCTGACACCTCCTCACAGCCCTTTATTCTAATAATCTCTGACTTGAACAGCAGCAGTAAGTACAGGTGCTAAGTGTTGACTAGGGAGGGGAGGCCAGGATGTCCTTGAGAGCCTACATCACTCCCTGCTTCCTCAATGGCCCCACCCTTGCTCCTTTGAAAACTTGCTCCTTGCTTTTGAAAACTACTCACTAGTTCACTTTTATGGTATAGTACACAGAATTTTCCTCTTTTGAAAATTAACACCATCTTGAAATAAATTCACGCTGCAATTTCAGATGCAAGTAGATATGAGGGCAAAACATTTTTCAAGCTATTAAGGGTTTATTGGTTTTTATTTTCTTTTTGCTTTTGTTCTGTTTTGGGTCACACTTGCCAATGCTCAGACCTTACTCCTGGCTCTGTGCTCAATGATTACTCCTGACAAGATTCAGGGGACCATATGTGATGCCAGTGTTTGAACCTGGGTTGGCAGCATGCAATGCAAGTGTCCTACTTGTTATACTATCTCTTCAGCTCCAGGGTTTTAATAACTATTTCTGTGGTGGAAAATAAAAATCAATGGATATGAAAATTTGAAATAGTTCATCAGATGTTTGCTTTAACATCTGAGAAAATGGGACTCAGAAACCAAAAGGATAAATATTTTTGAGAAGAAAAATAAGAGCACTCAAAAAAGCTGCAATCAAATATAGTCAACATTGTGGTCAGACCACAGGCAAAGACAATAGCAGCTTAGCTTCGAATCACCACAAGGAGCAGAAGGGGGTAAGACAGCTCTGCCCTTCTCAGTCAGTGCCTCTATTCGTTTCCAGAGGTACTTTCATTCCTTTATTTGAGGTGAAAAAAAAAAAGCAGTATTCTCCATAGAAGATTTCCAGAATTTCTGATTTAATTTACATGAGACCCAATTTGTTTTCTATACTTCTTGATGCATTTTTCCCTCTTTGCTATATTGTTAGATGTGTGGACAAGTTCAAATGACAATAGAACTTATGTGTAGCAGTATTTTCAGGATACCCACATTTTAAAGTTGAATTATTATTATTATTAGAGCATATTCAGCAATGCTCAGGGATAACTCCTGGCTCTACTTAGGATCACTCCCCATAAGACTGAGGGGAACATACCATACAGGATGCCAGAGATCAAACCCAAGTTTGCCCCATGCAAGGTAAACATCCTACCACTTTACTATCACTTTGCTCTAGCTTCCCTGAATTCTACCCCTTTCCCAAAATTGATCACAGTCTTTTCTGAGTCCCCAAAAATATCTTACAGTTAGCCCTGGAACACAGATCGCATCATTTTGTTATATTATTTTATAATTACTGTGATTCCCTAAAAGATTGAATAGGACTGGGATAAGATAACTTGCTTTTTTTATGCAGAGAAGTTAATCCTCTCATGAATTAGGCTTATAAAAATTTGTTGGAGGAATGAATGTATGAAATGATAGATGAAAAAAATAAAAAAATAAAAAAGAAAAAGAAATGATAGATGAATGAGTAAGCACACACATAAGTGAATGAAAGGATAAGCTAATTGATCAATGAACAGGAAAACCCAGAAAGGAGTGAATCAATTGATGAAATTTCTCAGCCTGGCACTCTTGATAGCTTGGGTAGAACAACTTGACATTGGGAGTGCTGTACTGTGCAAGACTAGATGATAAAACAGCATTCCTGACCTTTGTACTCTAGAGGCTGGTAGCACCCTGCTCTCCTCACTACCACAAATGTTACAGACACCACTGTCCCACCAGGGGTAATGCCGAAGGTTGAAAAGCTCTGGAGGAACATCAAAAACAAGAACAACCAGTGCTGATGCGGATGTGGATGCAGTGAAAGGAGACTCTTGTTCACTATTGATAAGAATGTCAACAGCTCCAGCTTTTCTGAAAAAGTATATAGATATTTCTCCAAAAATTAGAAGTTGAGCTTCCATATGATCAAGTAATACTACTCTTGGGAATGTACCTTACAGTCTCAAGAACATGAGACAGAAAAGATAACTACTCTTCTATGTTCATTGCAGCATAATTCACATTAGTCAGAACCTGGAATCAACCCAAATACCCAAGAGCAGATGAGTGAATAAAGAAACTGTGGTACATTTACACAATGGAACAATAAGCTGCTGTTAGGAAAAATGGATCCATGAAATTTTCTTATACATGGATATATATGGAAAGTTATGCTGAGGGAAATGAGTCAGATGGAGAGGGATAAACATAGAATGATCACACTCGTCTGTGGGATATAAAGAAAAATAAGATAGTATAGTAATAGTATCCAGAGACAAAAGAGACAAGAGGACCAATCCAAGGCAGGAAGCTTTCACCAAAGAGTGAGGGAGTGCAGTTAGAGCAGAGAAGGGACACTATGACAGTGATAGTTGAAAATTATCGTTCTGGACAAGAACTGGGTGCTGAAAGGAAGTAAAGTAATATGCATAACACCCCTTCAATAACAAAATTACAAACCACAGAGTTTAAAAGGGAATAAAGGAAGAAAGTGAGTGAGTTGTGTGTGTGAGTGTGTGTGTGAGACGGGGGGAGAAAGAGAGGGAGAGAGTGTGAGAGAGAGAGAATGTCATAAAAGCAGGCAAAAGGGAGGGCAGAGGGGAAGGGGAGGGAAACTAAGGACACTGGTGGTGGGAAATGTGTATTGGTGAAGGGTATTGGACATTCTCTGACTAAAATTCAATAATGTACAACTTTGTAACTGTATCTCAAGGTGATTCAATTAAAATTTTATTTGAATAAGAAAGAAAAGGGAAACTTTGGAGATGGAAGGATGACTGAATGCAGTCATTTAGGCAAAGGACTGAAATGACAATTCTGCTTTCTGTTTTACTTTAATATTTTCTCCATTATGACTTGGCCTTGCTGACAGCCTATTTCAATTATTCACCTTCCCATTAATTTTCTAAAAATATGAAATGGGGGAGGGGCAGAGCAATAGTGTAATAGAAAGAGCACTTGCCTTACACATGGCCAACCCAGGTTTGATCCCAGTCACCTCTTGTGGTTTCCCCAAGTCCAACGAGGAGTGATCCTTGAGCACAGAGCCCTAAATACCACCAGGTGTGGTGCCCAGAAGAAACAAAACAAAGAGAGAAAGAATTAACAAAAGTGGGGGCCGGGTGGTGGTGCTGAAGGTAAGGTGCCTGCTTTACCGCGCTAGCCTTGGACGGACCGCGGTTCGATCCCCCGTGCCCCATATGGTCCCCCAGGCCAGGGGCGACTTCTGAGCGCATAGCCAGGAGTAACCCCTGAGCGTCACTGGGTGTGGTCCAAAACCAAAAAAAAAAAAAAAAAAGAATTAACAAAAGTGTCAGTTATAGGATAAAGTATTTTATTTTTAAAACACTAGGAGTAAAGACTTCCCTTCTTTATCAACTAATCTGGCTTACATTTCTTATTACGAAATAGCTGGGGGCCAGAGAGATAGCATGGGGGTAAGGTGTTTTTGCCTTGCATGCAGATGGTCAGTGGTTCGAATCCTGGCATCCCATATGGTCCCCCGAGTCTGCCAGGAGCGATTTCTGAGAGTAGAGCCAGGAGTAACCCTTGAGTGCTACCGCGTGTGACCCCCCCCCCCAAAAAAAAAAATAGAAATAGCTGCTATGAGTCAGGGAAATAGCTCAGAAAGCTAGAGCTAGTTCAATTCCTGACACTATATTTTCCCCCAAGCACTGTCACTTTAGTCCAGGAGATCTCTGAGCGCCTTAGAAGTGGTCTGGGTTGTCCCAAGCATCCCCAGCCCAAAGCACCATGGCTATGGGTTCCAGTACTGACTTGTCAGAGCAGGCCAAGAATAGCCCAGAGTAGGTGTGGGGCCCTCTGAGCGTGGTCCTGAGGACGCATAAATTGACAAAAAAAAAAAAAAAAAAAAAAAAAAAAAAAAAAAAAAAAAAAAAAAAAAAAAAAAAAAAAAAAAGAATGAAAGTGCTTTGATCTCTGTCAGTGTGATGGCCCTGCCTAAATATTACTACTAGAAGGCTTTAAAAAAATCTTCCCCAAATGTCACTTCACAGCACCATCTTGTGGATCTTTGAAGAATTCATTGATTTTCATTTTTTTTACTACTGAATTTTTCTAGTCATTTCTGTAATTCTTTTTTTTTAACTTTTTTTCTTTATTTAAGTATCATGATTACATACATGATTGTAGTTGGATTTCAGTCATAAAAATGACCCCCCCTTCACCAGTGCAACATTTCCAGCACCAATGCCTCCTATTTTCGTTTTAAAATGTCTATCGTTATTTCTCCAGTAAAGGAAATGAAGAATAAAAGCATAAAATCAGAACATATTTGCTTATGGAGATTTTTTTTACCAAACTATGAATTAGAAACTCAGTAATCAGACACTTTGATATTGACTTTGAAAGTTGGCGAACATATTAACTTGTCTTAATAGACTCTGCCTTCTTATTGGTCTTTAAAAAGTTAAATCGCTGTATGCCTTTGTCCTCATCCTTATCATATCTGCCACATGTTCAGTCAAAGTGCAAGAGCAAAATGTCATCAGAGAAGCCCACTCTCGCTGAATAGCTAATTTGGGAATATTCACTTAGAATATACAGATATCTTGGAGTTAAAAAATCTCTTTCTGTGTTAGGAATATTGTAAGAGCAAAAATGCTGCTAACTCAGGGCAGACTGTGAAAGCTAGTTGTCTTGGGTTAAAAAAAAGAGAAAAATAAATTTTATGTTGTCATAGTGGGAAATAGAAAAATTATGATTTTTAACTTTTAACAATATAATTATACTTAACATTTTACTACTCAGAGTTTTATGGTTCTGAGCATAATTTTTACATCTCTGATATCTAAAAAATGATTTATGTGATGGTTTTTAGCTTCACCGTTTGAAATTTAATGATAGAATACTAAGCCTCTTGGAACTTAGCATAAATATGAATTCATCTCCTTCTAAATATAAAGTGGAGTAAATATAGAGGAGGTTATGCTTAGCATATTAAATTTAAATTTTCATCCTCTTTTAGAAACGTGAGTTTTCTCTTCTGATTGTAAAAAAAAACTATCCATCACAAACTACTAGTAGTATCAAATACTAATTAGGAAAGAATAGGCAATCCATAAGGATTATTGATATGGAAAAGCAGCTTTACAGACAAATGTAATTAAAATCTAACTTTATAAACAAAATTATTATCTAAAATTTTTTCTTATACTGACACATTATTGACTTCCCTTTTCTATGACATACATCTATTATAATCATACAGTAAAATATTTTATTTCAGGATCATTTTTTTGTTTGAAGATCATTTTCATCTTCAAATGAAAACACCAAGAACTGCTAGTTGGGTTCAGAGTGGGACAACTGGTATTCAAGATCTTTTCTTATCTCTGATCAAGTTCTATTACTTTGAGAAAAAGTACTTTGTCTTTATCTTGTACTTTCATGACAGGAGTGTTAAAAAGAGAAAAACTTTTCCTGTGGAAACTTTCACGAAATTAATTTGACCCCCCCCAAAATAACTATTTGCACAGAAGAGTGGTTTATTTTCTCTGTTCTTAAAATAGAGCCTCAGCAGGTGAATCAGGGAGACCCAGAAACCCTGCCAATCCCTACAGCGGCATTTGGTTCTAATAAATCCACGTTACATCTGTAGGAAGTAATCACTTCTGTGAATAGCACATTCTGGCTTGGAGTGATTAGTGATATGACATCATAAGTCAGCATCATGTTGTGGGGGAAATTTGTTTTTCTTTTTCAATCTGCAACAAGTGGATGACATTGAAGAAATGCTTCAAGCTATCTGAATCTTAGTATTGGTAAACAAGGAAATCGGATAAGGTTTTCCAGAAATTCCTTCATATATCAACAACTTAAGATCTTATCAATA
>PVKC010032159.1:0-14325 GCA_004027635.1 Crocidura indochinensis | reverse complement strand
CTCCAGCCTCCTTTTATTTTTAAATCATCTATTTCATTTCATCCAAAGCTGTATTTAGTTGTTTGTTTTTTTGTTTTGAGATAACAATAGGTGATGCTCATGGTTATTCTGGCTCTGCCTTCAGGGATCACTCTTGGCAGGCTTGGGGGTGGTGCTGTGGAGTGTGGAGTGCTAGGGATTGTTGCCCTACCTGCTTTACTATTTCTGACCCAAGCTATTTCCTTGTCTTGTGTTCCAGTGCATGAACTGCATATATTTGTGTTGCATCTCTTGTTGCAAGAATAGGTTGAATTGAACTGAGAATAAAAGATAAACAGGAAAGGAAAATTTTTGTAAAGATGGAAATGTACAGTTTTAAAATTAAGTATTTTGGGGCTGGAGCGATGTCACAGTGGTAGGGCATTTGCCTTGCATGTGGCTGACCCAGGTTAGATCCCTAGCATCCCATATGTCCCCCAAGCCAGGAGTGATTTCTAAGCGCATAGCCAGGAGTAACCCTGAGTGTCACCGGGGGTGGCCCCAACACTCCCCCCAAAAGTAAAATTAAGTATTTTAAGCATTTGGAAAAGGGAACAAAACATTTGCCAACTCTTCAGTATTCTTTTCTTAGAGATTAAACAAATCCATTGTCATCTCCTTAATGTGAATTACTGTTATAGATAAGACATTGACCTTGTCTATCAAGATCTTATAAGTTTGAATTAAACAAGACTAGAGGAAGAACAGATAAGAGGTGAAACGGTAGACAGGGAGTATGAGGTGAATGAAATCGCACATAAACAGTTTGTAAGGGAATGAATTCAGACAGTTTGTATTGTCTGAATTTAGGTTCATATGAATTCATAAAATGCAATAGTAGTGGGGCCCGGGAGATAGCATGGAGGTAAGGCGTTTGCCTTTCATGCCAAAGGTCATCTGTTTGAATCCCGGTGCCCCATATGGTCCCCCGAGCCTGCCAGGAGCAATTTCTGAGCATGGAGCCAGGAGTAACCCCTGAGCACTGCCGGGTGTGACCCAAAAACAAAAAACAAAACAAAAAAAAAATGCAATAGTAGTAATAACAGTACTTCTTGGTTCTTAGCCTATCCCAAGCATCATGCTGAGTTTGATGTGAATTAATTAATTAACTCCTCATAATATGCACTAGGAAAATTGTTACTACCACCATTTATAGGTGAACAAAAAAACAAACAAAACAAAGAGCTATTAAGGAATGTACCTGCTTATATTCATTTGTTGAAACTGTTACTCATACCCAAGTATACATAATTTAGACCCTTTTTTTCCTTGTGATAATCAAAGAGAAGTCTTCAGAGTAGGTGACTTACAAACCAAGGCCTTTAAGGATGTTTTGACTTTTAATGGATTAAGATAGAAACCTGGGAGGCAGAAAGCATTCTGTATACAGAATTGATGTATACACCAAGGCATATTTGAAAAACTTATATAGACCATTTTGAGGAACAATAGTCAGAGGTAGAAAAGAAGAGGTACAAATGCACAGGGAATGCTGAGTTTTGGAGCTTGAACTAGAAGTAATGGGTAGTTTTCAGATTTTTGATCACTGTGGTATTTTAAGAAAATTGATGTAGATAAATGGCCAGAGGAACTTAAAGGAGAAAGGCCACAGTTGGAGCTAGAGATGGTTTTAGTAAGTAGCCAGGTGTGAGAAAACAAAGTTCTGAATTGGTTGAGATTGAGAAGTGTTAATGAGAAAGGGAAAGATGCTAGGGATTGTGAAGACACAAGGACACTGGGATTTGATTCATTATAGCGAGGAGGAATGTTGGGAATGTTTTACGCTTCCTAAGTAATAGATGCTTCTTATTTATGTTTCCTTTTGTTCTTTCTGGTATAGAATTTTCTTTTCTTTCTTTCTTTCGTTTTTTTTTTTTTTTTTTTTTTTTTTTTTTTTTTTTTTTTTTTTTTTAGCCTAGTCCTAGGCTAGCACAGGCAAGGCAAAACGCCTTACTGCTTGTGCCACTGCTTGGCCCCTGGTATAGAATTTTCTGATGGACGCTATTTAATCCAGGTTTATATAAACACAGTGAGGTGCCATAATTATCTTGTGTTTTTGTGTAGTGTCTTATACTTTTCAGAATGTTTCTTACTAGTGAGCTTGTTTAATTCTAGGGAACCTCATAAATTATGCATGATGATTACTAAAGTTAAAAATCTTGCTGAAAGTTACAAATCTGATTGGTGTTTACAGTAGAAATAAAATCCTTGACTCCCCTGGTCCACATTTTTCATTGGTGTAATAACAGAAGTCATTGTATAACTTTTTGATCCTGTATACTTGATTGCTCTATTGTCGGGAAACTGACTAGCGATAGAATCAAGAACTCACACTCCCTTGGAGTTCATTAATATTGCAGCCTTGGCTACCTAGAACAGAATCATCCGTGCAAACCAGTTTTTGATAATAGCCCTTTGAAGCTTGTTTTCCTTAAGTTTACACCGATTTTTTTATAGTCTCGGTTATATTGTTTCCTTATTCTTTTATTACCATCAACAAAATAGGAATGGAATGTGGAATAGGAAGGAAAGGGGCTGCTGAAGGCGCTCTTACACTATGGTGCTAGAAATGATAACTGGTGGATTTGCAGCAAGGGGAGGAAGAAGAAAACCTATAAAGAGCTGGCATAAAAAAAAAAATCTAGCAGTTAGCCACTGTGTAATGAGAGGACAAATACCCTTCTCACACCCAGTAGTCACACAGAGCTGTAATTATATGGTCTTAATGATGACCTTGAATCATAAGAAGCTTAATCTTGTTTTGTCGTGACATAAGCAGTCACGATTGAGTGAGTTGTATTTTTAGATGGATGTCCATTCAAGTTTCACCAAAGTTGTGATGTTTAAATGCACATTTTAATTAATTGAGGGATTTATTTCACATATATCTTATTTCCTGATGTTGCTGAGTTAATAAGATATTGAATCATATGTCTATATATAAGTTTTTATATATAAATATTATCATACCTTTCTCTTGGCAGAGAAAATATAACCGTAGCAAAGCTCAAAACAATCTCCATATCAAACCACGATGTCTTGAGGAGGCTCATCCTTCCCTCCTTTTCCCTTTCCTTTCTTTTCCTTCTTTTTTTTTTTTTTATTGTGTTTTGGGGCATACCCAGAGAGTTTGGCCATATCTAGGGGTGCTCAAGTGCTACTAACTTAGGGATTTAGGCTTTTCTTTCTTGGAGGCACTTAAGGACCATGTGGTGCCAGGGATTGAACCTGGTCTCCTGCATAAAATATAGTAAAATACATACTCCAGCTTTCTTTCAGGACTTTCCAATTTTTATTTTATTTTATTTTATTTTATTTTTTGGTTTTTGGGCCACACCCGGTGACACTCAGGGATTACTCCTGGCTATTCGCTCAGAAGTCGCTCCTGGCAGGCACTGGGGACCATATAGGGAACTGGGGGATCGAACCTAGGTTAGCGCAGGCAAGGCAGGCACCTTACCTTCAGCGCCACCGCCCGGCCCCCCCAATTTTTATTTTTGCTATTTATAAATGATGATGCAATAAGAATGAGCTGCATAGAATTATTTCATTGCATTTTGTAACATTTAAAATTTTAGAAATGCAGATACTGGATCATAGAAACAATTTTAGACTCCTCTTATCTATTTACACTCTCTAGAAATGTTGTTCCAATTAAAATTTATTCTAGCCAGTCTAAGAATGCTTGTTTCTACTGACTTTATCAATATTGAATATTCTCATTTTATTTGCAGTCACTAATTTTTGATAGCTCATACAGTCTAGTAGTTCTTTAGCATATACAGAGTATGGCCTGGGACCCTCACATCACTAGGTGTGGGTTCTGTACAATCATAAAGGTGTAGGTGGGAGCAGAGAGATAGCTCAGTGGACTGAATGCATGCTTTGCTTGCTGGAAACCTGGATTTTGTTTAATTCCCACCACTGTATCCCTGAACATTGACAAGAACCATACAGAGTGGGGAATAGCTCCTGAGCATGGCAAGATGTGACTCAAAAACAAAAATAGTACCTCACTGGTCTGATCTGTATTTTATTATTGGGTTGGATATTTTTCAGGTATGTATTATAAATTTTTATTAACTTATAAATATGGTAACTTGACTCAGTTGTAGTCTAACTCCCCTTAATAGCAGTTTTATTTACTTATTTGCTGTTTTTGAGTCACACCCCAAGAACACAGGCTGCTCTGTACTTGGGGGTCATTTGTAGCTATACTTGACGCCAGAGATCAAAACTTGACCTCCTTCATGCAAAGCTTGTGCTCAGCTTTGTTTTAATAAACTGAGTTCAGTAATTAAGTAAATAGAGGTGTGGATGTTAGACTGGAATCCTGTATTTCTATTTTTTTAATTTTAGGTATTTTTATTTTATTTTTATAATATCTTTATTTAAGCACCATGATTACAAACATGTTTGTAATTGAGTTTGTTATAAAATTTATTTATTTTTTGATGTTATTAACTCTTTATTATATTTATTAAAACCCTTTGTATTTTAATTGTAGTGACTTTTGAATAAATTTATATTCCAAAGTTTTGCTAGGTAGATTTTTCATTTTTTGTGGGAAGAAGACTCCATTAGGTACTCCTAGGTCCAGGGACTACATCCAGTGAGTGTTACTTGCCATTTGTATCATCCTGACAGTTCAGTGCTCTGACCTAAGTGGTGCTAGGGACCTTCGAGGACACACTAATGTGCTGGGGGCATGTGTTGCTGTGAATCTCACACCAGGCTTAGCACATACAAAGGAATGCACCCCAGTCCTTTCAGCTATTACTTGGCCTTTTGCTAGCAAGACTTAATGAGCCAGCCTTGCTTACCTTTTCAATCTTGTCTCTTCCCAAGTTCCTGCCTTGCACACTGCTCAGTCTAACTGATACTATGCTTCCATTGGTCCTTTAGGCTTTGCAAATGGCTATTCTCTTTACCTGGAACACTTTCCCTTTATTTCTTTGCCTGATTAATTCCTACTCATCCTTTAGGTCTCAACTTAAATGTCACTTCTAGGAAACTTCCCTGACTACTCCTAGACTATGGTAGGTGTTCCTGTGTGCACCATAGCATTCTTGTACTTCACTAACCCATGTTCACTCTTATTTCACTAGCATGCTACTGTACTTGACTGTTTACCACTCCGCTAACCTTTAAACCAGGAAATAGGTTTATTTTCAGATTTTTGTAACACCAGGATTAAAAATATTGAACACATATATCACTAGAAAGATTGGTTGTACTAATTTTAGCATCCTTTTCATTTCGAGTTCATCTTTTTTATTTCTTTAGTTTTTGGTTTTTGGGTTACACTCAGAAGTCGCTCCTGGCAGGCAAGGGGGACCATATGGGACGCCGGGATTCAAACCACTGACCTTCCTGTGTGCAAGGCAAATGCCCTGCCGCTGTACTATTTCTCCGGCCCATGCTCTTCAATATTTTTTTCAAAGCTTTTTATTTTTTGTTTCCAGAATTCTAAAGGATATAACCATTTAAAGGCTTATGACATATCTATCTAAAT
Organism: Crocidura indochinensis; assembly: GCA_004027635.1. Classification (NCBI taxonomy): domain Eukaryota; kingdom Metazoa; phylum Chordata; class Mammalia; order Eulipotyphla; family Soricidae; genus Crocidura; species Crocidura indochinensis. The sequence goes on along the minus strand of PVKC010032159.1, from coordinate 8,792 downwards.
GGCCTGTAAGAAATATTGAATAAATCTCTGTTGACATACTATATAAAAATGTTTACTTCACTGTACTCTTATGGGTCCTAAGTATCATTATCTATTTATCATCATAAATACTATTGGTTGTTGAATATTCAGACACTAAGCTATCTCTTACATTTATTTTTTTTTCTGGGGTGTATGTATTATTATTTTCTCTATTTTGCAAAGCAAATCAAGTCTCAGAGAAGAAAAACAAATTGCTCAATATGGGTCTGGTGTCTGATCACTAGTATTTTATTGCTGTTTCTGTCGGTTTCCATTTTTTAGTCAGAGGTTACAAATATTTTCAAATGCTTATTACTATGTTTTATATTCCCTGTTTTGTAAGTAGTTAATATATATTTTCTGGGTTTTTTTTTTTGGGGGGGGGTGTATAACCGTGCTGCTTAGGGTTTATTCCTGATTCTATGTTCAAGTCATTCCTGGCAAGCTCAAAGGATCCTAAGGGGTGCTGGACATTGAGCTCTGGTTGGTTGTATACAAGGCAGATGCTCTACTTGCTGTAGAGCAAACCCCAGTAATTTATATTTTTATCAGAGTTTTCTCCATGGATATTTAATTTTGCTATATTGATTTATAAATTAGTCTTATGCTAAGACTAATCTTTCTGTTATGTTGCATATTTTGTCCTAGTTTTTCATTTTATTTTTTATTCATTTTAGTATAGACAATTTAAAAATGGTAATGCTATTAATTTAAAGCCTTTTTCCATGTTTTTAAAATTATTTTTCTAGTTCAATTTTCCATCATGAGAGACATATACCTTTTTTATAATTTAGTTTAATATCTGAAATGTATCACGCAGTATTAGGTAAATATTAATTTTGTTCCAAATAGTTAACAACTTGCAGCTTCCATTGGTTAATTTTATGAAGTAATCACTTATTTTTTTCCCCCCTATTTTGGGGTCGGTTACTTTTTTTTTTTTTTTTTTTTGGTTTTTGGGTCACACCCGGCAGCGCTCAGGGGTTACTCCTGGCTCCATGCTCAGAAATTGCTCCTGGCAGGCACGGGGGACCATATGGGACACCGGGATTCGAACCAATGACTTTTTGCATGAAAGGCAAACGCCTTACCTCCATGCTATCTCCCGGGCCCAAGGGGTCGGGTACTTTAAAGGCTGTCCTGAAGGGGCCCTGGAGACACTCTAGGGAATGGTCTGGAGGTTGTTATATGCTATCAGGGATAGAAAACAGGAGCCGGTGTATTCCAGGTTTGAGACTAGTCCTTTGAGCTATCTTTCTGGCCCTTAGTCCTTTATCCTAGTGTAATTTTATGTTTGGAAAATACTGAATTGGAATATGTAGAAATATCCAAACTTACTTAACCTACTAACTTACTAACCCTTTCATTAAAAAAAAAAAAAAAAAGAAGAATAAAGAAAACAACTCCCCCTCTCCCACACCAAAATCTAACTTGAAGTGATTTACCCCTGTCTCCATAGATCATTCCAGCACCTCTCAAAGACAGGATTACCCAATTAAGGGAATATTGTGATGTTTTCCACTGAAGTCTTTATCTCGCATTTTTTGTACCAAAGCAATTTAAGTAATAGTATTCATTAAATGGACAAAAAGTTAACTTAGCTTAACTTCCTAAACTTTACTCAGATGCCTAGAAAGTTCAGAGTATGACCAATCTTTTGGTATTTAAAAGATTAAGTACCACAGGCTGCTAGTATAAGTGGTCCCTTCTGTGTCTAGCTTGTTGTAGATTGGGTATTGATTCTGTTGTAGTTGGCTTTGGATTTGGTGCTTAAGTTTGATCATTTTTTATTTCTACTCAATGTTTACATGACTGTTTGGTCTTGATGCCCTCCATTATTTCCTCCCTCAATTTGTGAGGCAGAACAAGATGGTTCAAGTTATGTGGTTCTATTTGAAGATAAGAAAAAAGGAAGAAAAGGTCAGGGGCAAAAATTCAAACAAGCAAAAAACAGGAGTCCTTCTAGAGACTATAAAAATTAGTTTAAGAAAAGAAAGGGGGAAAGGAAGGAAAACATAAAAATAATACGAAAAAAAAATCAGACCAAAAAAAAAATGCCAAAAGCACCCACAGCAAGCCCAGGGGGCAAATGAGGGGGGATATGGGATATGGGATGCATTCTGGGAACAGGGGTGGAGGGAGAACAACATTGGTGGTGGGAATGACTCTGATTCAATGTCACTACCTAAAATATTACTGTGAAAGATTTGTAATCCACTTTGGTCAAAATAAAAATTATTTTAAAAAATCCCCACCCCCCCAAAAGATTAAGTACCACAGGTACAGACAGTAAGATTTCTTGTCTTTTCAATTTGACTTTCAGTGAGAGGAAGGGAACAGGCTTTATATTATTCTAGATCTACAGGAGGCAATGGGCAGAATCTGCAGTAAAGTACTTCCTTCTTTTAATGTATCATCCTTAAAATCATTCCTTGGCTCCAGCAGCTAAGTTCTTAGTGTTTTTCCATTAAGTGCTTGCTTTCATGTTCTTTATGTATCTGACCCATTGTAAACATTCTCATGTTTGTGTTTATCATTTATTAATTCAGAAAGTCATAGCTACAGTAGGGAAACTATTAAAGTAATTAATATAAAGAACAGTGTAGTTATTCATAGAACTGTTTTAAAAAATCACCATTGTGATTTACAAAGTTCTTCCTAGTGGGTTTCAGACATACAATGTTTCAAGGCTAATCTCATCACCAGTGTCAACACCTTCCATCAGTGTTCCTGGAGTGCATCCCATGCCACAACTCCTTTCCCCCCAGCTTGCAGCATTTTAAGTTTTGATTGTTAAAGTTGGGGTCTCATTTTACTGTTGTTGACTTTGGCTTGGATATTTATTTCTATCCTTTTTTAAACACAACTAATGCACCTGAGACCACTTGGTCCCTGACCCCCATCCTTTCATATTTGTCTTTTTCCTTCTCCACTCAATTTCTTTTCTTCTTGTTGTATTTTGGGGCCAGGGGTGCTCTATACAGCTTCCATTTAAACCATTGCATTTCTTCATGGAGTTATTCTAAATACCACATATAAGTAATATTATTCTGTATTTATCCTACATCTTCTGGCTTACTTTATTTAGCAAAATATTTTCCAGTTCCATCCATGTTGCAGCATTGCATAATTGCATCATTCCTTATAGCTATGATAGGGCTCTTAAATCCATTTTGAAATTTGCCAGGGGCCACTGTACATGACCAAGACCTGAGAGATCTTGTCAATCATCAGATATTTTACTCCAGCTATTTTGTGTAGATAAGTCCTATTCATTCTCTTCCTTTAGTTGTCAGCACTAGTCCTTTTCAAATACCTTTACAAATTGCCTTGTTTTGGTTGTTGTTCAGCTGAATAGTACAGGTTTTTCAGGGTATTATTATTTCCTTTTTTTTTTTTTTTTTGTCAAGAAAAATTTTGGCTCAGAACTGTAGTGAAAGGTTCTATCTTTACTAGAAACCTGCACCCTCAGATTTCTAGAGAGATCAGATATTAATTACTAAATGAGAGATGATATGTTTTAGAAGCCAGTTTTTAGCCTCAAGAAGATTAGTTACATGAAGGGAAAATTGGTTAAGTTAGTAAATCTTATGTCTTAAAAAGGTATGAGTTTGAGCTGGCAAACAGGTTTAGAATGAGTTGTAACAGGGTGGAATTTTTTCTCTTAATGAAAAATTGTTAAGGATTTAAAAAAATATCCCTCTTTAATTTTCTTTTTTATAACAATTAAAAAATTCATTTCCAGGCTGGGAGCAATCTCAAAAGGAGCTCTTGCTTTGAATGTGCAGGGCCTCATGTTTGAACCCAGTGGTGCATGGCTTTCTGAGCAACACTGGGTATAGCTCTGGTGGCCCTTACTGCTACTGGGCCAAGGAGTATAGCATCACTGGTCTAGGCACCAAAAAAACCATTGACTTGCTCATACATTTGGTTATGATGTACCAGAAGTGGGTCATGTTTGATACTGGTGGTCACACTGGAAGTGCTGGAGATCAATGGAATCAGTCTCTGGCCTGATGCATATTCTGGACAATAGGTTCAGCACTGAACAGGCACTATAGCAGTTATTTGAAGGAATATCATTATTGCCTCCATTGTCTCCAGTGAAGAAACTGATTTTTTTAATTTACTAATATTTTTAGTTTTTGAATCACACCCAGCTGTGCTCAGGGCTTATTTCTGGTCTGTGCTCAGGGATCATTTCTGGTGGGCTTCATTGGTCCATAGGGTGCTGGGGATTAAACCTGTATCAGCTGTGTGTAAGGTAAGTTTCTTACCTGCTATGCTATCTCTCTGGACTCTGAAGAAACTGATTTTTAGAGGGATATTTAGACTCCCTCAGTTTTAAAAATGGCAGATGAGAGATTTAAACTTTGTATTGTCACACTCAGAGATCAATTACTAGTCTAAATTATTATAATCTAGGTGTTAGAGTTAATTTCTGTGTTTAGATCCTATAATTCTTCCATTCTTTATTTCTTTCTTTATATTGGTTTTTGGGCCATACTGGACAGCATTCAAGGGTTACTCTTGGCTCTGTGCTCAGGAATTATTCCTGGTAGACTTGGTGGTGCATATGGGATGCCAGGGATCGAACCTAGGTCGGCCCCAGACAAGGCAAATGCCCTTGCAGCTGTACTGTCGCTCTGATCCATGTTCTTCCATTCTTAACAGGCTGTTTTGTTTTGGTTTTTTGTTTGTTTGTTTTTTACTTTATTATTGTTCTGCTTTAGTTGGAAGCACTATAATTTAAGTCATTTTGCTGCTTGATAAACCCAGTTTAACAGGAAGTTTTTTGAGTGTTTTCTTTTTTGGTTTTGTTTTTGGGCCACACCCAGCAATGGTCAGGGATACTCCTGCCTCTGGGCTCAGAGGTCATTCTTGTAGTGTTCAGGGACCATGAGTTGCCAGAGATCAAACCTGGGTCAGCTGCGTGCAAGGCAAAAGCCCCACCCTCTGCTATTGCTCTCTTGGCTGGGTTGAATGCTTTCTTAAGCACGTGTGATGATATAACATAATGTCATCACATTAGACTTAAGACATATTTTAAAAGATAAAAGGGAAAAAGAGAAGGAGAGGGAAGAAGAGAAAGAAGAAAAATGTCTGCTGTAGGGGCAGGCAAGGGGGTGGAGATGGGACAGTGGGACAGTGGGACAGTGGGGAAGGTAACTGGGGAAATTGGTGGTGGGAAATGAACACTGGTGAAGGGATGGATGTTGGAACATTGTTTGAGCAAAACTCAACTATCAACAATTTTTTAACTCTTTCACAGTGACTTAATAAATACACACATATATTTATAAATATATAAATTATTTATTATTTACTTATATTTATAAATATAAATATATAGGTGTGTGTATATATGTATATATATATATATATATATATATATATATATATATACACACATATATCCAGAAAGAAAAGCTGACAAGCTTAAACATTAAAAAAAAAGGCATGACAGGTGAAGTGTTGGTGAGAAAAGGCTATGTATCAAGAATGTGTAATAGGGGCTGGAGCGATAGCACAGTGGTAAGGCATTTGCCTTGCACGTGGCCAATACAGGATGGACGGTGGTTCGAATCCCGTCATCCCATATGGTCCCCTGAACCTTCCAGGAGTAATCCCTGAGCGCCCCCGGGTGTGACCAAAAAACCAAAAAAAAAAGAAACTGTATAATAACAAATCTAAATATAGTGAATGCAATAGAGGAAAAGCACAAGCCAGATGTAGACAGATGGATAGACTTTCTGAAAGGGAATACAGAAAAAACTAATTGGAAATCTTGTATTTTAGAAAATCAAAGTATAATACCTAGATACTATTCCTTTCACTAGTAAAAGCCAGTTTTATTATCCCTAGTGGTATGATTATTGTGAAATATTATTGTTTAAAGTAGGATACCAGACCCTGAAGCTTCTATCTTTGGAAAATGACTGCTTATTTGTATTACCCTAACCTTGATCTCTTGTTCTTCCTTTTCTATTTCTTTCTTTTTTTTTTTTTTTTTGGTTTTTGGGTCACACCCGGCAGTGCTCAGGGGTTACTCTTGGCTCCATGCTCAGAAATTGCTCCTGGCAGGCACAGGGGACCATATGGGGCACCGGGATTCGAACCGATGACCTTTTGCATGAAAGGCAAACGTTTTACCTCCATGCTATCTCCCGGGCCCTCCTTTTCTATTTCTATACCTTCTGCCACTTAATGAAAAATAATCTCTCTCTCTCTCTTTTTTTTTTTTTTTTACTGATTCAGATATACAGGAGAATATAAGAATTTGTATATATTGAAATTTAAAGGATGACATCACAATATAACTTATTCATTGCTGAGTCTCCAATTGTTGAGCCAGGCACTTTTATTGAACTAGCAATATTTTGAAAGAGACTTATCTTCAAAATTATATTAGCACATCCCAGACAACAATTAAAATAGGACTGGAGAAATAGTAGTGGTTACGGACATAGCTCATTGCACTTATCTCACTCCAGTTTGATCCCTGGCATTGCATATAGTTCCTTGAGTGACCCTGGATCAAAAAGCCAGAGTAACCTTTGTGGGAGGGAGGGGGTGGAGAGATAGCATGGAGGTAGGGCATTTGCCTTGCATTCAGAGGGATGGTGGTTCGAATCCTGGCATCATATGTAGTCCCCCGAGCCTGCCAGGAGTGATTTCTGAGCGTAGAGCCAGGAGTAACCCCTGAGCGCTGCCAGGTGTGACCTCAAAGCAAAACAAAACAAAACAGAAGCCAGGGGCCGGGCCATGGCGCTGGAGGTAAGGGGCTTGCCTTGCCTGCGCTAGCCTAGGACGGATCGCGGTTTCATCCCCCGGTTTCCTATATGGTCCCCCAAACCAGGAATGACTTCTGAGCGCATAGCCAGGAGTAACCCCTGAGCGTCACTGGGTGTGGCCCAAAAACCAAAAACCAAAACCAAAAATACAAAAAAAAAACAAAAACAAAAGCCAGAGTAGCCTTTGAGCACTGCTTGGTGTGGTCCAAGCCCTCCACCTCTCCAAAAAAGAATTAAAATAAACCATAAGTTAGCAACTCATGACATTATCTTTCTCTATTAAAGAAACTGATTGTTTGAGACTTAACAGTGACTTAGTTTAGAATAAAGTACTATTTCTCCAGGATTCTAATACAGATATTATGGAGATGAGAAAACCCTAAACATTTTTTTTTCATGTCTCTTTTCTTAGGCTTTCAAAAATAGTTTATGGCATGACGGAGTCTGGCATAATGGTTGAGTGTCAAAACTAGAAATTGCCGAATCTGAATGCTTTATAAAAGTTTACGAGGCAGATAAAGTTACTAAATTGCTTTGTTTTGGCTTGCCCATCTGTAAAGGAACAATAATAATACTTCTTCCACAGAAATAAACATTTAATGGGAGAATGCCTTAACACCATGCCTGGAAAATAAGCATGCACTCATATTAGTATTAGTCATTTTTATAATGATGGTAATTTAGAGTTACTATTGGCTATTAAGCAATATTTCATTATTACGTATTTTGTAGGGAAGTCACTTGGCTTTGTAAGAATATAATTCAAATGAATGTGAGGTTAGTTAATCTACCAATTTTATTTTTAATTTTTTACTGAATATTATCTATTTATTTATTTTTTGAGGGGTCATGCCTGGAATTGCTCAGGACTTACTCCTAACTCTTTGCTGAGGGATTACTGCTGGCTGGATTTGGGGACTCCTATGCAATCGAACTCAGTAGGTCACGTGCAAGTGGATGGGATTCTGGAAGGAAGGAAAGGAAGGAAGGAGGGAGGGAGGAAAGGAAGGAGGAAGGATTCTGCCTGTTCTACTATTTCTCTGACCTTAGATTTATCGAGGGAAGGAGGGAGAGAGTAAAGAAGGGAGGAAGGAAAGAAGAGAGGAAGGAAGGAAGAAAATAAGGAAATCTCTCTCTCTCTGGCCTTAGTTTATTGAGAGAGAGAGAGAGAGAGAGAGAGAGAGAGAGAGAGAAGAGGAAATAAATAAATAAGGAAATTTCTGGGGCCAGAGCAATAGTACAGCAGATAGTACTGCCTTGCATGAAGCCAACCCAGCATCCAATATGATCATGCGCCTCCAAGAGTAATTTGTGAGTGCAGAGCCAAGAGTGCGCCCTGAACATTGCTAATAGTGGTTCAAAAAGAAAATAAAAAAGAGAGAATCTGCTGTACTTAATGATCTTACACGGTAAAACATATTATGTTTGATTTTGTTATAAATATAGAGTACCATTCTCTTTTTGTTAAATGTTTATCAATTTACTAGGCCATATTTAGTGACATATTAAACTTACTCAATATTTTGCATTAAGGTAAGAAATCATTCTGAGTGGTCACCTTTGTTTGTATAGTCAAACTGTAGTCTATAGGTACTTTTAATGATCCATGCTATAAATCATGAGGTAAAGTAGAGTAGAAATTGATAGATACTATAAAATATGGGCACTGAATGTATTCATGAGTTTAAATATATCTTTGTACAAGGAAACAATAGGTGAGAAGATCTAATTCAGCTATACAAGCAGTTAGTAGTTGAAATTGAATGCAGCTTTTAGAAGATGCATTTCCAAAGCAAATGAATGAATTCACATATGATATAACAAGAGGTCTTTGGTTCAGGCTTGGTTGCATTTTGATTACAGTTTTCACTATTGAACCCTGTCAGAACATAGGGACAACTTACTTCTTTGTAGAGAACATTCCGAAAAAAACACAAAGGTTGTCTGTGACTACAATTTTTTTTATTAGTCTTCTTT
>PVKC010032158.1:0-14333 GCA_004027635.1 Crocidura indochinensis | reverse complement strand
TTGTTGGCCACGTCAGGAGAGAAGAAAGAGAAAGGAGCAAGGCGCATGGTTGGCGTCTTTTAAAAGTCTCTGGCTCCCAATCACCAGGCAGGTTTGGCCCCACGTGTGTTGGGCCGGTCCTTGCCGAGGGTGGGTCCCAGGGCAGTTGCAGTCTTACTTGTTTGTTGGCCACGTCAGGAGAGAAGAAAGAGAAAGCTCCATAAAATTCTTTATATAAAAAACATTAGATCTTTTTTTTTTGGGGGGGGGGCCACACCCGGCGGTGCTCAGGGGTTACTCCTGGCTGTCTGCTCAGAAATAGCTCCTGGCAGGCACGGGGGACCATATGGGACGCCGGGATTCGAACCAACCACCTTTAGTCCTGGAACGGCTGTGCTATCTCTCCAGGCCCAAAAAACATTAGATCATTTCTAATTTAGAGACATACTAATAACAATCCAGTTTGACCATATAGTTTTTCCTTATTCCCATTTGCCACCAACTGGTGACACTCTCACAGAATTCCCTCCGACTTTTCCAACAATCATAACTCCATTATCTTTCTTGCATAAAACACACATCTACACTTTTTTCTCTAGCCTCCTTTTCTATCTTCATCCTCCAGTGGGTGGTCTTGCTGCCCTGGCCACCACTGGCAACCACACACACCCAGCTCCAGCTCGGGGTACTGAAGTGGACTGTTCTTGGCTCTGCACTCTGGTCTCCTTCCATGCCCCTTTTTGTATCCTCCCACTTCCCCAGGGCATGCCAGCTTCCCAAGTTAGCAGCCTAGAACTCAATATATAGATAATATGTAGACAATATATAGGTCTAGGGGAGGGGCCGATCTTAAATGCAATCGATCCAGGATGGACATGGACAGTGGTTTGAATCCTGGCGTCCCATATAGTCCCTTGAGCCTGCCAGGGGTGATTATTGAGCATAGAGCCAGGTGTGACCTGAGCCCTACCAGGTGTGACCAAAAACCAAAATAATAATAATAAAAAATTTAAAAATAAAGATCTAGTAGGGAATCTTGAAACTGCCTGCTGTCAATTTGGAACCCAATTACTAAACATTCTTACACTTAGCAGGACCAAAATAAGTATGTTTCTGGTACTTATTAAAGACCTTTAAACCATTTCAGTAAATTTCCATCTTTCAAGGGCTGGAGAGATAACACAGCGGTAAGGCGTTTGCCTTGCATGCAGGACAGTGGTTCGAATCCCAGCATCCCATATGATCCCCCGAGCCTGCCAGGAGTGATTTCTGAGCATACAGTCAGGAGGAACCCCTGAGTGCTGCCGGGTGTGACCCAAAAACAAAAAAACCAAACAAAATAATTTCCATCTTTCAAATATTCACAACCAGGTACCATTGAGATTTGCACACTTAAAGCTACCTTAAATCCAACATTAAGTTTGATGTGGCAAAATTGACAGGAATTGAGTTATTTTAATAATATCATGCACTCACAATATTATGAATATTGTCTATAAATTACAAATACTGTCTGTAGGGGCCGGAAAGATTACCATGGAGGTAGGGCATTTGCCTTTCATGCAGGAGGACAGTGGTTCGAATCTCGGCATTCCATATGGTCGCCAGAGCCTGCCAGTAGCGATTTCTGAGCACTGCCGGGTGTGACCCAAAAACCTAAAAAGAGCAAAAAACAAACAAACAAAAAAACCCCTACAAATATTGTCTATAAAGGCTAACCACAATAATTTGCAACATTTTCCACCTAATTCTTCTTTCTTAGAAACCTCTAAAATTAGAGAAAGTTTCTCTCCACTTGAAAGATAAAGTGACCTTTTTTTTTTTTTTAATGGGCCATACCCTGTGATGCTCAGGGGTTACTCCTAGCTATGGGCTTAGAAATTGCTCCTGACTTGGGGGACCATATGGGACACCGGGGATTGAACCAAGGTCTGTCCTGGATCCGCCTCATGCAAGGCAATTGTCCTATCGATGTGCTATCCCTCCTGCCTCCAATTTTTTTCTTTAGTTAGTTATCAGCAGTTTACTCATCAGCATACAGACAATAAATTCTCTAGGTTGCCTAGGAGGAAGGAACTAGGACAGTTTCTCTGTTCAGATAATGAACAAATTCCAATCCTTAAATCACTGATAAGATCAATTCACAATGTTTTCAGAATCACATACTCTAGCCTGCTTGGATTGGGTTTTAAAAGGCCATTTATTACCTCCCTCCCTCCAGCCAATTCCCACCATTGGAAAGGGGGCAGGCTGCCTCCTGCACCCAGCTCCCTGGAACTTCCTCCTTGATTCTGCCCTCCCTATCTCTCTATACACATGCCATTTGACCAATTAAGAGTGCCTGGTGTTTACCAACACCATTGCTTACATAGACAGACACAAGAAGCCAAAAAGTTCATTGAGGAAAACATAGACAAAACACTCCAAGACTTAGATCTTATCTTTTTTTTTTTTTTTTTTTTTGGGTTTTGGGTTTTGGGCCACAGCCAGTGACACTCAGGGGTTACTCCTGGCTATGCGCTCAGAAGTCGCTCCTGGCTTGGGGGGACATATGGGAAACCAGGGGATCGAACCGTGGTCCATACCTCCAGCGCCACCTCCCGGCCCCAAGACTTAGATCTTAAAGAAGACTTCAGTGAGTGGATGCCAATGGCACTAGCTATAACATCAAACCTAAATAAATGGGACTATATCAAACAAGAGAGTTTTTGTGTGGCAAAAGAAACATGGGCTAAAACTAGAAGACAGCTCACTGACTGGGCGAAATGTTTACACTCAGTATATCAGATAAAGGTTTGATATCTAAGATATACAAAGTATTCACAAAGGTTAACTCTATAAAACCTAAAACAAAAAATCTGAAAATGGGGTGGGGGGGTTAATGTGCAGATGCTTCTCTGAGGAAGACCAGCAGATGGCCAACAGACACATGAAAACATGTTTATCATCAGTTATCATTAGGGAAATCCAAATCAAGACAACATTGAGGTATCATCTTACACCAGTGAGGATGGCACATATCAAAAATAATGGGAACAATCTCTGTTGGTGGGGATGTAGTGAAAAAGGAACTCTCACCCACTGCTAGTAAAAATGCTGCCTGGTCCAACCTCTATGGAAAACTGTAAGGAGGGTTCTCAGTATATTCAAAATTGAGCTGCCAAATGACCCAGAATCCCTCTCTTGGCTATCTACCCCAGGACAGAAAAACATTTTTCCAAAAGAATGTATGAACACCGCTATTCATTGCAGTATTCAGTACAATAGCTAAGACTTGGAAATCAACCTAGATGTTCAACAACAGACACTTGGATCATGAAAATGTGGTACATATATATAATGGAATACTACATAGCTGTAAGGAATTATGCCATGCAACTCGCAGCAATGTGGATGGAACTAGAAAATATTATATTAAAATGAAGTAAGCCAGAAGAAAGATAAATACAGAATGATATCACTTGTGTGATATTTAGAATAACTGCATGAAGAATTACGTTGGTTGAAATAGTAGATTTCTCAAACACCATAGGCGCCAGGGTATAGTGAAGAGAAGGAAACAAATTGAGTGGAAGTGGACAAACACAAAAGCCTTTATTCTCCTTTATACTTCAAAGAAGCCTGCAGTAACTGATACAACTGTTTAGATGGAATAAGTGTTCAATCCACTGCTTTTTATAGAATACTATAATAATTTTCTAATGCTTTTATCCACAAAAACAGGTGCAGAATGCATTTGAAAATCAGGGACTCCCACTACAGTGCTCACTATTAGAATGTTCTAATGTCTTAATTTTAATGTCTATAATAACTCTTTAAATTCTTTGGCCACAGTGGTTCTTGGAGATATAAGTAGGTTGTCCTAGTTTCACATTTCAGTGCTTTATCATATTAGACTCCAAATACAGTACTCAATATGGTTATGTCTTGGAAAAATACTCTTTTCCTTTCAGGAAAGGAACCTGGATGCTTGAGACCCGGTAGATAATGATTCATGGGGTAGACTCCTCTTACATTGCTTACCACCATATCGCTTAGTACTCTAGACAGGAAAATTATGAAAGAAGGAAGAAAAGGAGGGAGGGAAGAAGGAAGGAAGGAGGTAAAGAAGGAAGGGGGGAGGGAGAAAGGAAGAAAGGGAGGAAGGGAGGGAGGAAAGAAGGAAGGAAGGAGGTAAAGAAGGAAGGGGGAGGGAGAAAGAAAGGGAGGAAGGAAGGGAGGGAGGAAGGAAGGAAGGGTGGACAAAAGGAGGAAGAATGGAAGGAAGGGTGAAAGGAAGGACAAAAGGAAAGGTAGAAGGAAGAATGAAGGAAGAACAGAAGGAGGGAAGGAAGGAAGTGTGGAAGGAAGGAAGTGTGGAAGAAAGGAAGGGTGGAAAGAAGGAAGGGTGGAAGGAAGGAAGGGTGGAAGGAAAGGAGAGAAGAGGGGAAGAGAAGAGAGAACTTCAATAAAGAGAAGAGAAAATCTCTTGGGAAAGTCCAGAGCCACGAGCCAGGCTGCCTTGGTTCCTGTATTCCAGCAGCTCTCAGCTGCCACAGGTCATAGTCTTTAATGATCTTTGTTTTGGTTTTGGTTTTGGCTTTGGCTTTAGTTTCAGTTTTTGGGTCAAACCAGGTGGCACTCAGGAGTTACTCCTGGCAGGCTTGGGGTGGACCACATGGTATGCCAGGGATTCGAACTGGGGTCCGTCCTGTGTTGGCCACGTATAAAGCAAACGCCTTACCACTCTGCTATTGCTCCGGCCCCCCCTTAACGATCTTGGACAAAGATACTTGACATACCACACTCCCAGATCATTTCCAGATGTGCAGGAACATCTGTGAGAATGGTTAATGGCCTCGTCTCATCCAAGAGAAGCCAACCCAACGGGTGAGAGGACAACAGTCAGAGTCAGGAATCAGACAGCGCAGCTGGTCAGGGAAGGGTGGACATGTTCTCACAGATCCCTTTTCCCACTAGGGCTCTAAGGAGGACTTGCCCCAGAGATCATTCTTTTTGTTGTTGTTGTTGTTGTTGTTGCTGTTGTTGTTTGGGTCACAACCACCAACGCTCAGGGATTACTCCTGGTACTGCGCTCTGGCAGGCTGGGGGGTGGGGTGGGCATATGGGATGCCGAGATTTGAACCACCGACCTTCTGCAAGGCAAACACCCTACCTCCATGCTATCTCTCCAGCCCCCAGAGATCATTCTTGTACAGGGATACCAGGCCTGTGAATGAATGATTGCACTACTTGCCCTGGTGGCATCTATACCCCATGCCACCAGTGTGCTGAACGTGTGCTACTCCCTCCTCCCCAGACAACGTTTTTACACCTTGCTAACCAATTATATTTTTCAAAGAACCTGGACAAATACAAATTTTAAATCATTGTGACCTGACTGAGAAGTGGGAAAACGTGAAAAGTCCTGTCATGCTAAGAAAATGAACTTGAGAGACAAATATAAAAAATAGGAAAATATTGTTTATAGGCACTCGAAGGTCTTCAGATTGCAAACTTTTTTTGAACAATACACATACAAATACATATGGGGTGCAGCAGAAAAGAACCTCAATACCGGGGCCCGGGAGATAGCATGGAGGTAAGGCGTTTGCCTTTCATGCAAAAAGGTCATCGGTTCGAATCCCGGTGCCCCATATGGTCCCCCGTGCCTGCCAGGAGCGATTTCTGAGCATGGAGCCAGGAGTAACCCCTGAGCACTGCCAGGTGTGACCCAAAAACCAAAAAAAAAAAAAAAAAAAGAACCTCAATACCTTGTTGGTGACGATATGAATTACAATTTTTGGAAAGCACTTCAATTTGGTCATGCATGCCAAGAACTACAAAATATGCTTACAAGCTTAATAGTTATGTTTCTGGAAATCTATGAGAACTCAAAATAACAATTTGAGTGGACAAATTAAGAACCATTACTCAGGGCCGGAAAGATAGCACAGCAGTAGGGCGTTTGCCTTGCCTGCAGCTGACCTGGAGGGACCCAGTTTGATTCCCAGGATCCCATGTGGCCCTTCAACCTGCCAGGGGCGATTTCTGATTGCAGAGACAGGAGTAGCCCCTGAGTGCCACCGGGTGTGGCCCCCAAGCCAATCAATCAATCAATAAATAAATAAATAAAGTTTTTTTTAAAGAACCATTACTTAGAGGGAGTTTAAAAAAAAAGTAATATCTAAAATGGTTCAATAAATGACAATACCAGAGCTATCTCAAGGAGGACAGAGAGATAGTACCTTGCGTTTGTACGACTTGGGTTCAATTCCTGGCATCCATATGGTCCTCTGAGCCTGCCAGAAATAATCCCTGAGTACTGTCAAGTGTGATTCAAAACAAAACAAAACAAACAACAACAACAACAACAAAACCAGGAGAATAAGACTTTGAGCATTCACCCCTCTCCCCAAAAAATCTACGATCACAGGGGCTGGAGCAATAGTACAGCCAGTAGGAAGTTTGCTTGTATGCCACCAACCCAGGTTGGAACCCTGGCATCACATATGGTTTCCCAAACCCGCCAGAAGTAACTTCTGAGTGCAGAGACAGGAGTTACCTCTGGGCAATGCTGGGTTGTGGCAAAGCACACACACACACACACACACACACACACACACCACAAACATCAATTGTATTTCTGTAGATTAGCAACTGCAAAATTAAATGAGTAAAGAATGTTTTCTATAATAGGAAAAACCTGCTCAAGGCCACATGCTCTGGGGACCCTTTGTATTGCCTTCGAGGTAACTTGAATGTGCTTGATCTGTGCTCTGCCACTTGAATCATCTCTCCTTGGCTCCCTAAGTAAATTTTGTTATTGATGATTTTGGGCCACACCCGGTAGCAGTCTGGAGTTACTCCTGGCTCTGTGCTCAGAAATTGCTCCTGGCTTGGGGACCATATGGGACGCCGGGGGATCAATCCTCGGTCCGTCCTGGGTCAGCCTCGTGCAAGGAGATACCCTACTGCTGCGCCACAGCTCCAGCCCCTCCCTAAGTAATTTTTGAGAAGATGGCACACTTGGTAGTGCTCAGCACTCTACTCCTGACCCTGTTCAGGGATCACCCTTGAGGAGAATCAAACTTGGATCAGTGATGTGCAAGACAAGTGCCTTACCTGCTGAATTTTTACTGTATGCGATTACTATGTCCCCAACCTTCTCCCCTTAAGAGAGCCTGTCCAGAGTACAGGCGGGGGGTGGTTGGGGAGGAGGGAGATTTGGGACAATGGTGATGGGAACGTTGCACTGGTGATGGGTGGTGTTCTATACATGACTGAAACCCAAACACAACTATGTATGTAATCAAGGTGTTAAAATAAATAAATAAAAAAAAAAGAATTGGAACCTTGATAGGAATAAAGTTCAATGTCTGTGAAAAAAAAAGAATGTTTAATACATAAATCACTTTTATTAAAGATCATGTATTACATAGTAGATCATAATACGTTTGTGTCCAGGTAAGTGGGAAGGAAATTATTTTTAAAAAATAAAAAGTAGGGGCCAGAGAAATAGCACAGCGGTAACGCATTTGCCTTGCAAGCGCTGACCCAGGACAAATGGTGGTTTGAAACCCGGCATCCCATACAGTCCCCGTGCCTGTCAGGAGTGATTTCTGAGCAAAGAGCCAGGAGTAACCCCTGAGCATCACTGGGTGTGGCCCAAAGACCAAAAAAATAAAAATAAATAAAAGTAGAGAAAAGAAATGGAGATAAATGAGTACCGCAAAAAGAAAATACGTGAAAATCGTTGCATCTCACAGTGAGGTCATTGCCAGATTTATTAGGCTCTGTTGCTAGTTGATCTTTCTATTCTTTTACTTCTGCACATTAAGTGGTTGCAAATGACGCTGGCATCTTAATCGGTGAATCAGTATGAGATGACAGTATTAAAAGATTTAGAATCGTCTAATTATGGTTCCCCAATTCCAAATGCTGCGACTGATATTTTAGCCTTTATGGGCATGCTTTATTGTTGTTTTGGCTCTGCACTCAGGAATCATGAACAGTGCCTGGGAGACCAAATAGGATTCTGGGGCTGTAACGTGGGCTGGCTGCGTGCAAGGCAATGCCCTCCCCCCTGCAAACCATTTTTAAAACATTTTTTTAATTGAGGTGCTGTTGTTTCCAATCTTGCTAATGATGGTTTTCTCACCGTGTTGTCTTTGGCCCTCTGTTGTGCCCTCACTGTGTGTTTCTAAGTCCTGCCTAGGAGAGACATGATTCTTATCTGTCCTTTCCTTCTGACTTCACTCAGTATATTGTTCAGCTCATCCACGCTGCTGAAAAAGTATATAATGTGCATGCTTTGATATAATTGGCATTGTTTTTATAAGAATTTCACAGGTTATTCTTCTGAAACACTGTAGAATTGTGCTTTTTAAATACTTTCCATGGTAGCAGGAATAGCAAAAATTGAAGTCTTTTCCAGTCTTAAGTATTTGATTTCTTGATAGTATATTTCTAAAATTCCTTTCCTTTATCACAAACCTAAATGGAGGCAACTATTTCGCCTGTATCTTAGATTCTAACTGAGATACTGGATTATTTCTGGGGTACATATCCAAGATTTGACAACAGATGTAAAACTGGTAATTATTGCTATAAATTCCTCAAATTCAGGGGATTTTATTTCACTATATAACTAGATTTTATTAGTCATAGCACAGAGGAAAAGTGGCTACTGTAAAGGATATAATCTCAAAATAAGTTATCTTGCTGTCTGGGAAAAAATTTTAATTACTTTATTTATAATTAACCACCGTGAATTACAAGGTTGTTCATTATAAAGTTTTCTTTCTTCTTTTTTTTTGTTTTTGTTTGTTTGTTTGTTTTGTTTTTGGGCCACACCCGGCAGTGCTCAGGGGTTACTCCTGGCTGTCTGCTCAGAAATAGCTCCTGGCAGGCACGGGGGACCATATGGGACACCAGGATTTGAACCAACCACCTTTGGTCCTGGATTGGCTGCTTGCAAGACAAACTCCGCTGTGCTATCTCTCCAGGCCCATAAAGCTTTTTAAATAGTTACAAAGTTTTTCATGATTTAGTTTCACTCATACGGTGCACATACCCTTCACCAGTGCACATTTCCTGTCACCCATGTCCTCAGTTTCCCTCCTACCCTCACCCTCGCTCTCTCTCTCCTTGTTTTGGAGACATTTTCTTCTTTCTCTCCCTCCATCTATCCCTCCTACCATTCCTCCCCCTATCTCCTTCACCCTTTTTCCTCTTAGACACTGTGGTTTGCAATATTATTGTTGAAGGGATATCATGCATGTTATGTCATCTCCTTTCTATCCCACAGTGATCACTTCCAAATATCATTGTCATTGAGTTACCTTCTCAGCCCAAATTGCGTTCCCCTTCTCTTTGTGGCAAACTTTCTACAAGAACTGGTCCTCCTGGCCTTTGTTTCTATTGTCAAATAAATTGGATATTATTATATATAATAGAATTATTGTATATAGTTGGATTTTATAATACATTATAAGATATTATATGACATATACATATAAAATATGTTATAATATGATACAATATTATATCTTATACATATATAGCAATATAATGGATATTATATATTACTTGATATGTCAATTATTGGATATCTAATTAGATTATATCTTATTGGATATTATGTATTATTCACCCCATTTCATGGGCAGTCTTTGTATGCTAGTCACCATTCCTTGGAGGTGCAAAAGCTTCTTAGTTTAATTTAATTTTGTTTTGTTTTATTTTGGGGTCATACCCAGCAGTGCTCAGGAGTTGCTCCTAGCTCTGCACTCAGAAATTGCTCCTGGCAGGCTTGGGGGACCATTTGGGATGCCGGGATTCGAACCACTGTTCTTTCTGGAAACGGTCTGCCATTTTGCTATCTCTCTTGCCCAGTTTGATGTAATCTTGTTTCTCTTTGCTGCCATTTTCTTGGTCAGTGAAGTTTCATCCTTGAAGATGCTTTGGCTCTAATGTCATGGAGAGTTCTACATTTTTCTCTATGTAATTTATGGTTTCAAGGTCTTTAATCCTTTTTGATTTGACTTTTGTGCATGGCTTTAGAGAGATCTGAGTTCACTGTTTTGCATGTAGTTGGTCAGTTTTCCCAAGATGACTTGTTGAAGAGACTTTCCTTGCTCCGCTTCGTATTTCTTGCCCTCTGTCAAAGTTTAATTGATCATGCCAGAGCCATGAGCAGGGGACGTGTTTCCTTTCTTCATCTTCTCTTTTATTTTTGAAGCCGTGTTTTGTAGTTTTCTTTGTATAGGTCTTTCACCTCTTTAGTTATGTTGATACCAAGGTTCTTGGTTTTCTGAGGCACAATTGTGTATGGGATTGTGTTTATAATATCTTTCTTTTCTTTCATTATTTGTCTATAAAAAAAATCCATGTATTTTTGTTTGTTTGTGGGCCACACCCAGCAGTAATCAGGGGTTACTCCTGGCTCTGTGCTCAGGAATCACTCCTGGCAGTGACAGGGGACCATATAGGATGCCGGGATTTGAACCATCATTGGTCCTTTATTCTCTTATTACTGCTTTTGCTGCATCCCTAAAATTCTGATAATTGTGTCGTATTACTCATTTGTTTTCAGAAATCTTTTGATTTCCTCTCTGACCCACTGGTTGTTTAACAGTGCACTGTTTACTTTCTAGGCAAGGCAAGCGCCCTATTGCTGTGCTATCTCTCCAGCCCAAAAGCCATGGATTTTTGTGTATTAATTTCACAGTCTGATATTTTACTATGCAATTGTATTGTTTCTGGAAACCTTTTTTTGGTAGAATCTTTAGGATTTTCTAAATATATAGTATGCCATCCACAAGCAATGAGAGCTTGAGTTCTTCCTTTCCTACGTGAGTTCCCTTGATATCTTTTTCTTGCCTGTTTGCTATGGCAAGCACTTCCATTACTATCATGAATAGAAGTGATGAGAGGGGGCAGTCTTGTCGTGTACCAGATCTTAGGAAAAGTTTTTAGTTTTTCCCCACTATGTATAATATTTGCGATGGTCTTATGGTAAATAGCTTTGACTATATTGAGGAAAGTTCCTTCAATTCCCATCCTATTGAGAGTTTTTTTTTCTTTTTTTGGTAACACCCAGTGGTGCTCAGGGGTTACTCCTGGCTGTCTGCTCAGAAATAGCTCCTGGCAGGCACGGGGGACCATATGGGACACCGGGATTCGAACCAACCACCTTTGGTCCTGGATCGACTGCTTGCAAGGCAAATGCTGCTGTGCTATCTCTCCGGGCCCTCTATTGAGAGTTTTTTTTATAATGAATAGGTGCTGATCTTGTCAAATGCTTTTTCTACATCTACTGTTATGATCAGATAAATTTTTTAATTTATTGATATGGTACATTATGTTGATTTACTAGTATGTATATTATGTAGATTAACTTGTGGATAACAGAAATCCTTGTATATCAAGGATGAATCCTACTTGATCATGGTGTAAGACCTTTTTGATGAACTGTTGAATTCTATTTGCTACTATTTTGTTGAGAATTTTTGCATCTGTGTTCAAGGATGCTGGCCCACAATTCTTTTTTATTTTTTTTCTGGTGTATCTGCCTGCTTTTGGTGTCAGGGTGATATTAGCTTCATAGAAACTGTTTAGGAGTGTTTCAGTTTTTTCATACATTTGTCTGATATTATGCTATCTAGCTGTTCCCCTAGTCCTATCAAACCAACATTTTACCTCCTCCTACAACACATGTATATGTACATGCTCAGTCATATTTGGTCTTTTTCCACACTCTAATTTCTTTCCTATGTCCCAATGTTGGTTTTTCTACCAATTCCTCGAGTCTCTGAGGAAGAAGGCCAATCTGACTCTGGGTGTTCTGTCTTTGTTAGTTTTAAATGGTCACCAGGGTGTAGAGCTCAGTGGCAGAGATCCTGCCTTGCAGGTGTGAGTTCTCCAGTTTAATACTTGGTACTGCCCAATGATGGTTGTGTTCACAGGAACTGTGACTTCTACACTATTTTTAGTGCACAGTTACCAAATTTATTATCTATCCTTCGTGTCACTGCCAGCACCACAACCATAGAGGGATGATAGAAGAATAAAATCACCAATGATCTTCCCAAACAGTCCAGTACCACCTTGATGGCTCTGCCATGAATGTGTACAAATGTTGCTGTGGACTTCTCTGCACACACATGCTCACCTGCAATGCAGTGGTAGTGAAACTCCAGGAAACCCAAGTAACATCGTGACTTTCTGTATGCTGCAGATAACCAATAAAATGTACCCTGAAGCAGAAAATCTTGATTAGATGACCAAAAAAGTGTTGGGGAGAATAAGTGAACTTCCAGGCTTTCTGCTACAGCGTCTACTACTATAATATCTATAGCTAATGATGGCATATTCAAACAACTGAACTAGAACATAGCCAACGTCTAACATAAACTGAATCTTATGTGGCATAGATTCTGCTGAAGCCAAAAAAAGAATCACAGATTCAGTTGAACACCAAAGAAAATCTAGTGTTCAGCACATCACAGAAGCTGGTCAGAGTCTTCAAACCACCCTGAAAAGCTTGAAGTCCAGAGTTCATTCCTCCAGAGCTTACATACTGGCAGCTCAACTGCTTTGAGTTTGGCAGTTGCAAGTCATTTCCAGCCATTCTGCAGCCAATTATGTGTGAGCAACACAACTGAAAAAGTGTGGCATCACCTATCCCCACTCCTGGCTTGTCCTGAGCCACAAATAATGAATGTAAACCTCTGGAGCACTGCCAAGAATGAATGAGCCAACCCCAGCCATGTCCCCTAGCACTGAGGGCAAGTGTGGGCCAGAACACACCCATCCCAGCAACAGTAAAGTGGGGTATCAGTAAATGAGCAAGTCTGGACTAGAAAGAAAACACACTTACCTTGTAACCAATGTACCTGATTCAACCCCAGAATGACAGGTGTTCCCCAGAGTCCCACCAGGTGGGAGTCCTGAGCACAGCCAGGCCCAAAACAAAAGCACAACAATGGTAGGGCATTTGCCTTGGATGTAGAGGAACCAGGATGGATGGTGGTTCGAATCTCACATCCCGATATGATTCCCTGAGCCTGCCAGGAGCGATTTCGAAGTGCAGAGCCAGGAGTAATCCCTGAGCGCCAACAGGCATGATCCCAAAACAAAACAAAACAAAACAAAAGCATGTCATGAAAAATAGATTGAAGGAGCCCTGAAGAGGTGGAAGTAAGCCCCGTTTTGTCCTACCTGTGAGTCTCAACTGTGTGTTCTGAGCAGAGTCCACTTACCACTAAGCATCACATTCACGGTGTGCCAATATGTGACCTGGTGCCCTCAGGAGACATCAGGTTCATAGCACACTCAAGGTGTGCCCATACATTGCATAGTATACCATGGGCCATCACATTTAGCTTATTTTACACCCATAGAGCACTCATTAAACTGCATTACCTGAACTATCAGCTGGGGCTATTCGCTTGTCATGTGAGTTCTGTTCAACAACCTCTAGGGCAACTTGCTCGCTATCATTCATCTCATGCAATCAGAACAGATGCTCTGTTATTAGAGATATTTTAGGGTCCTGCCTGCACTTTGCTTTAACCCAACAGAGGGCAGGATATCCTCCTGGGTGACCTTTCACAATTCACTCCCCTCAACCCATTTCTTTGCTATTAGAGGTCCCAGTAGTGGGGCCTGTGCTCCTCAGTGGAACCCCAGGCCCATCCCCTCTTTGCTTTGATAAATCTTACTTTGCAAGTTCAGGTACTTTCTAGAACCACTACCCTGGGGCCGGGCTATGGGAAGCTGAAAGGCCATGAAAGCCTGTGAGAGGCCCAGGTTTTTTTTTTTTTAATAATTTTTATTGCGATCAATGTGAATTACAAGTCTTTCACAGTTATATTTAAGGTACATAGTGACAGTTAAGTAGGGCCATTGCCACTACCAGTGTTCACCTTGCTCCACTCTATTCCCAGCATGTCTCCCATACCTCCACCCTTAGCCCCATGGACTTTTAGTGTAATGGGTCCCTTTTGTGTCTAGCTTGTTGAAGTTTGGGTCTCTTGATTCTATTGTCGTTGACTTTTGTTTGGGTATTCAGGTTTGGTCAATTTTTAATTTCCACTCAATGCTCGTAAGACTGCTTTGCCCCTGGTATCATCCACTTCCCACCCCTCAATTTATGAGGCAGAACAAGATGATTTAAGTTCTACAGTTCTGTTGAGGGGGAAAAAGATCTTGGAGGAGCCTGTCTAGAAACTATAAATATAAATTAAAAAGAAGAAAGAAAAAGAAAAAAAACAAACCAAGCAACAATAACAACAAAATAGGGAAGGGGAGGCTGGTGTGGCAAAGATATCTATCTATCTATCTATCTATCTATCTATCTATCTATCTAT
>PVKC010032157.1:0-14341 GCA_004027635.1 Crocidura indochinensis | reverse complement strand
TGGGTACTTATTTGTGTTCTTTGTGTTTGTGTTTAGTGCTCTGATTCTGAAGCTTTTCATGTTTGCTTTTAGTTTATGTTTTATTGGATCTATGTTTTTCCTTTTCTTTTACTAAGAAGCCAGAAGGAGAAAGAATAAGTGGTACAAGTGGTACAATAAGTGATATAATAGCCTACAAGAGACCAAAAATTTAGCTAAATGTATGAAGACCTTCCCTTGATCCTGCAGTAGACACTCCCATGTTTGGCTGGATCTCTTGAAAAAATGCTTATTGATATCATATATCACAGTTAAGCTTGAGGATTTTTGTTGATAAGACTTATGAAAAAGTTTTTTTTAGGGGCCAGAGCTATAGCGCTATAGTAGCACATTTGTCTTGCATGAAGCTGACCCAGGATGGACTCAGTTCCTTCCCTAGCATCTAATATGGTCCCCCAAGCCAGGAGTAAATTTTGAGTACATAGCCAGGAGTAACCACTGAGCATCACTGAGTGTGGCCCAAAAACAAAACAATTACAACAACAGCAAAACAGAAAAAGTTATTTTAGTTTATAACTTAAATGTCTTTTAGGGGGGGAAGATATATAAATAATGTAAAGACTTATGGGTAGTAAAGAAAAATTTAAATATTTGAAATCAGTTTATTTTTTAAGGTCTCAGTGGCCACAAAACACTCTTGAATTTCAAAAATTGCTCTATGGAAGCCTAAGAGATTGTATAACAGGTAGGGTGTTTCCTTTGAAGGCAGTTGTCTTAGGTATAATTCTTGGAATCACAAATGGTTTTCTGAACACTACCAGGAATGATCCCTGAGGACAGAGTCTGGAGTAAGCCCTAAACTCAGCGGGGTTGATCACCCAAACAAAACAAAACAAAACTCATTATGTTGAAAACTAAGGTCCTTAAATAAACAGGCTAATAAGGATCAGGAACTACAAAAAAAAAGGCTACGTTAATTCTCTATGTCCTATGTACCAGAAGTATTCCTTTTGTGACATGTAAGAAAGGAAAATCCTAAAATTAGATTGGCTTGGCTCCTTTTCTGTCAACTCCTTCCTGAACTGAACCCAACTAATAGTAGCTTTTATATCATGATTCTTTAATTAAATAATATTATATAAGAAAAATAGTTTTAATATCTTGGACAACTTAAAATTAGATTTTTAACTTTACTTTGCTAACAGGACATATATTTAAAAAATTATTTTATATCAGTTTTAGCTTTGGATTTTTTCCTTGATGGGGGCATAGTTTATTTGGGGCATACCTGGTGGCACTCAGGGTTACTCCTGGCTCTGTGCTCCAAAATCACTCCTGGCAGGCTCAGGAACCATAAGGGATACCAGGGATCAAAACCAGGTGGCTGTGTGCAAGGCAATTATGCCCTACCTGCTGTGCTATTGCTCCAGCTCCTATATCAACTTTAAATCAGACATTTTATTATTCAGATATTTTAACTGCACCTGGCCATGCTCAGGACTTACTATTGGCTCTATATTCAGGGGTCAATCCTGGCAGTGTCTAAAGACTATGTGTGGTAATAGGAATAGAATTGATGTCTATCATATATAAGGCCTTAACCTTCTACTATCTCTCTTGCCTGTCATCAAGCCTTTACCCTAAAATTGTATTTAGGAAATATGAGTTTTATTTGCATTATTGATATGTTTCCTATGGTATTGAATTGGATAGTTGAGTATGCACTGTTCACTGTTACCTGTATTTTATGCCTTTTGATACCTGTGAGAAAAAAATTCCTCCAAAAACCAAACCTCTAGGATTTTGGATTGGTTGACTAAAGAGAAAATAACTATAAAAGTCTCTTACCACAAGTCAGGTCTCTTTGGTATGCTAAGGCTTACTGGGTAGCATTGTCAAAAAAGAAAAATGCTGTTTAACTTTCTAACATGAGTGAAATAAATATTGCTAGCATTTTTAAATGATTTGGATGGCCAGAAGATTCTTTTAGCTCCAGTTAAACCTGGATATTTTACTACTGTTAATTCTGTCACAAAATTGAGCAAAAATCTGCTGACACCCCAATTTTAAACTTACAATCAAAGAATGATAAAACAAAACCCATGTACAATTACTTTGTCCCCCAAGACCCCAGATTGCAGTACATTATAAATTTTCCTAGAGGTACACAAAGCAATCTACTATTCAGTATTTTCTTAATAATCTTCCCCACCTTAATTTCATTATCATTTGAATATTAAAAATACTTTGATTAAAAAATTACTATTGGATAATACAAAAAATCAAATGTACATATTTGTGATTATATATATCTTAAATGTACAAATATATGAAAAATCAGTTTCTCACTTACTTAGAAATATTGTTATTCTTGTGGCCAGAGTGATAGCATGGAGGTAAGGCATTTGCCTTGCATGCAGAAGGTCAGTGGCTCGAATCCTGGCATCCCATATGGTCCCCCGAGCCTGCCAGGAGCAATTTATCAGCATAGAGTTAGGAGTGACACCTGAACACTGCTGGGTATGACCCAAAAACCAAAAAATAAAAATTACTATTCTGCATTCCATACTGACATGCATTGAACATGATGAAAATGTATAATGTCACTACAATTAAAAGGAAAGCATTTATTTTTTGGAAAATATTATAGGTTTCATTTTTATTGTTATTGTTGTTGTTGTTTGGGGGACACACCTGACAGGGCTGACTTCTGAATCTGTACTTTGAGGTCAGTCCTTGCAGGCTGCGTAGATCATTAGGGATGCCAAAGATTAAACTCAAGTTGACTATGTGCAAGACATGCACCCTACATGTTGTACTATTGCTCTGCCCCTTATTATTTTTCTCTTACTCAAGCTCCCAGTCACCAAATCTCTCTTCCTTATTGATTCATGAAATCAGGGTAAAAGAAAATCACCCTGCACTCTAACAGCATCTTTGATACAGAATAAATAATCATGCAAGCATTAGAAAGATCGATAAAAGAAAATATTGAGAATTGGGGTATTTTGGCAAGAGCAAAGTAAAGTATTTATTGTAAAATACACTGACCAGATCTGACAGAAGAGACAGTCCTAGATAAGAAAGAGGAGTTTGGGGAAAATACATATTCTCTGTTTGGGGGGGGGGAGTTTGTTTCAGGGATGTCATGTGTTTAGCTTCCACGTGATAGGTATTTTACCACTGACCATTACCTAAATAAAGACTTTGTGCTTACAGTTTCTTTTATTTTGAGATTTTGCCAATATCCATTAAATTAGTGGAGAGTTTATGTTAAACTAATTTAAGTTCTCAGAACAGTTAGGCTCTATTTGAACAACTTCATGTTTGAGCAAATTGGGGATATTTCATGGATCTGAGTCAAATCATATATTTAAGTTGAGAACTTGACTATCTTAGAATATATCCATTGTTCATCTCCTTGGCTATTTCTCTGACCTTAAATGCCTTTATTTTTAACAAAAATAAAAATTGGCCAGTATATTGATTGCATCTTAATATGCAAGATAATATAGTTTAAGCTTCTCTTAAGAAGTGGAATCTCAATCCAATCTGATTGTGATTATAATAGCAAAGTTATTATGCCTGAAACAATCCTTTCTTTACTTGTACTCATGGTTTAATTAACTGAAATCCAAGGTTCAAGTAACCAAAAGTCTCTGATTATTGCTAGACACTTGTATCTAATATATTTAAACCTTTCAAGGAAGTTATAGCCTGAGTGATGTGTATTTAGTATTGACTTTATTTCAGATTTTCTGTTTCTTAATACAAGTCACAAAGCATACAAGATGATTTTATTTTATTTTTCTTATTTATATAACATGAGTTAAACTGTGAGTTAATAAATGTTAGTAAAATATATAAACTCTGAGGCTAACACAAATAAAAAAGTGAATAATATGCTTGGGCTTGGGTAGAGGGCTGCTTATCAAGGAATTTCAGGGAGCCTTAAAACCGATATGTTCAATTAAAGGAGTTATCCTGCTGTTTCAGTCCTACTATCAAGACACAAGACAATCCAACCCAGATTTAAGAATAGCCTGAGGCTCCAATTTAAGATACATCTAGCTAAATAAAACTAGAAGGCTAAATTCCTCAGGAGACAATTCAAAAACAAAAGACCTGGTAAGAATTTGAATGAAGGTCATAGAGTTCAAAGTCTTGACTATGCCTTTGCAATTTATACACTTATCTGTACTGACAGCCTCACGTTAAGATATCTAGGAGAAGGCCTATATAATCAACAACACTATGCTTACTAGTATGGAATTTTCCAAAAAAAAAAAAATTCCAGCTCAGAGTGCATAATTTCTCTTTATTTTAAAACACACTCCATCTAAGACTCATCCATAACCCTTTATCTGGGTGCACAACATTTTTCCCTTTACTCCATTCTGGAATTGCCTACATTCCAATTTGGAGGGCATAGCTTCTTCACTATTACACTACATATACTACCAGACTGTTGTATTTTCTCTCCTATAGAACAATTTTAGTAAAATTTGCTAAATTACTAAATTTAGTAGAAATTACTAAACAAATTTAGTAAAATAAATAAATAAATAAATAAATAAATAAATAAATAAATAAATAATTGCCTGCATACTCCAGAAAAAAACTAACCTAGGAGTGAAACGGATTTGAAACAGACTGATATGTACCCCATGACAATGAATTTTTGAGTTGTAAAAAACCAAGAGACAGGATTTAGAGCAGTAGCTTCATCATTGATTAGGGTCTCACCTGGCATCACTACCACAGGCCCAGAGAAAACTGGACTCCACTACCTGTAGAAGCACAGGGAGTCAGAAAGGGAATATCACAGAAAACCATCAACTACCCTCTGGCAACCACACTAACAGGACTTTTACCTAGGCAGAAAGCCCCACATCGGACAGGTTGGGAAAACCCTGTAAAAGGAATATATGTTATATGTTGTCTGAGTTCTTGATACCTAAGCACAAGTCATCCGCATCTCTTCTCTTGAGATATGTACTTTTATGTCTCCTGCTGGGTTGGTAATGGGGCTCTCTTACTTTTGGAAAAGTCTGAGTTCTGGTCTCCCTTTAGCTTCAGCGAGTTCCTTGCTGATTTCTCTCTTTTCCTCTCTTTCCCCTTCCTGATTACCTCAAAATAAAAGCCCTTTTTACTTCACTGCTATCTCCTCCTGAAATTCTTTTCCATAAGGAAGACAAAGATACAAAAGATCTGGTCTAACAAGGTCTAGTATTGACTTTATTTTTCTTTGGATGATCATATACATTCTTATTTCTTTTTTTTTTCTTCCACATGCAAGGCAAATTTCTTACCTCCATGGTATCTCTTCCACCTGATGTTTTTATATTTATTTTTAAATTAAGTCCTTATTTATGAAATCCTAATCCCAACATCATGAAGTCCTAATTTCAACAAAATATTAATAACACTATTCCTTTATTCAGTCAAATTATGATTTTCCTGGCTTTTTCTTTCTTTCTTTCTTTCTTTCTTTCTTTCTTTCTTTCTTTCTTTCTTTCTTTCTTTCTTTCTTTCTTTCTTTCTTTCTTTCTTTCTTTCTTTCTTTCTTTCTTCCTTTCTTTCTTTCTTCTTTCTCTCTTTCTTTCTTTATCTTTCTTTCTTTTTTGGTTTTTGGGTCACACCCAGTAGCACTCAGGGGTTCCTCCTGGCTCTATGCTCAGAAATCACTCCTGACAGGCACAGGCACAGGAGACCATATGGGATGCCGGGATTCGAACCACCATCCTTCTGCATGCAAGGCAAATGCTCCACCTCCATGTTATCTCTTCAGTCCCAAGATTTTCCTGGCTTTCATTATGACAGGTAAATTTTATTTGTATCCTGGACATTGTTTTTCTATTATATTATAAGTCTCTGAGTACTATTTGGATCTTACATTCGTGATCTGACTCAGGTTTAGAAGAATCCTGTGATGTGATGTATTTTTCTTATACCTATTGGCCATTGGTATGCCTTCTCTGATTATATGTTCATTATTTTTCTTGTCTTTGATTTTTTTTTATTTTTTCCGTTATTTAAAGATCTTGATTACATATATAGTTGTGATTAGGTTTCAGTCATGTAAGGAACACCCCCTTCACCATTGCAACATTCCCACCACCAATGTCCCAAATCTCCCTCCCTCCCAACCCACCCCACCTGTACTCTATACAGGCTTTCCAGTTCCCTCATTCATTCACATGATTAGGGTAGTTCCCTGTGTAGTTATTTCTATAACTGCACTCACCACTCTTTGTGGTGTGCTTCATGAAGTGAGCTGGAAGTTCCAGCCCTCCTCCCATTGTCTCTGAGGATTGGTGCAAAAATGACTTTTATTTTTTTCTCAAAACCCATAGATGAGTGAGACTATTCTGCGTCTCTCTCTCTCCTTCTGATTTATTTGACTCAGCATGGTAGAATCAATGTACATTCATGTATAGGAAATTTTCATGACTTCATCTCTACTGACCACTGCATAATATTCCATTGTGTATATGTACCACAGTTTCTTTAGCCATTCATCTGTTGAAGGGCATCTTGGTTGTTTCCAGAGCCTAGCTATTGTGAATAGTGCTGCAATAAATATAGGTGTGAGAAAGGGGTTTTTGTATTGAATTCGTGTGTTCTTAGAGTATATCCCTAGGAGTGGAATAGCTGGGCCGAATGGGAGCTCAATTTCCAGACTTTGGAGGAATCTCCATATCGCTTTCCATAGAGGTTAAACTAGACGGCATTCCCACCAGCAGTGGATAAGAGTTCCTTTCTATCCACATCCCTGCCAGCACCGATTGTTCTCATTCTTTGTGATGTGTGCCAATCTCTGTGGTGTGAGGTGGTATCTCATAGTTGTTTTGATTTGCATCTCCCTGATGATTAGTGACGAGGAGCATTTTTTCATGTGCCTTTTGGTCATTTGTATTTCTTTTTTATCAAAGTGTCTGTTCATTTCTTCTCCCCATTTTTTGATGGGATTAGATGTTTTTTTCTTGTAAAGTTCTGTCAGTGCCTTGTATATTTTGGATATTAGCCCCTTATCTGAAGGGTATTGGGTGAATAGTCTCTCCTACTCGGTGAGTGACCCTTGTATCCTGGGCACTATTTCTTTTGAGGTGCAGAAGCTTCTCAGTTTAATGTATTCCGATCTGTTGATCTCTGTTTCCACTTGTTTGGAAAGTGTAGTTTCCTCCTTGAAGATGCCTTTTGTCTCAATGTCATGGAGTGTTTTACTGACGTGTTGTTCTATATACCTCATGGTATCAGGTCTGATATCGAGGTCTTTAATCCATTTGGATTTTACATTCGTACATGATGTTAACTGGGGGTCTATGTTCGCTTTTTTGCAAGTGGCTAACCAGTTCTGCCAGCACCACTTGTTGAAGAGGTTTTCCCTGCTCCACTTAGGATTTCTTGCTCCTTTGTAAAAATTAGGTACTTGTATTTCTGGGGGACAATGTCTGAGAATTCAAACCTATTCCACTGATCTAAGGGTCTGTCTTTATTCCAATACCATGCTGTTTTGATAACTATTGCTTTTTAGTACAGTTTAAAGTTGGGGAAAGTAATGCCTCCCATTTTCCTTTTCCCCTAGGACTGCTTTAGCTATTCTAGGGTGTTTATTGTTCCAGATGAACTTCATTAGTGCTTGATCCACTTCTTTGAAGAATGTTATGGGTAATATAAGGGGATCACATTAAATCTGTATAATGCTTTGGGGAGCATTGCCATTTTAATGATGTTAATCCTGCCAATCCATGAGCAGGGTATATGTTTCCATTCCGTGTATCCTCTCTTATTTCTTGGAGCAGGGCTTTATAGTTTTCTTTGTATAGGTCCTTCACGTCTTTGGTCAAGTTGACTCCAAGATATTTGATTTTGTGTGGTGCTATTGTGAATGGGATTGCCTTCTTGACTTCCTTCTCTTTCCTATCATTATTGGTGTATAAAATGGCCATTGATTTCTGTGTGTTAATTTTGTAGCCTGCCACCTTGCTATATGAGTCTATTGTTTCTAGAACCTTTTTGGTAGAGTCTTTAGAGTTTTCTAGGTAGAGTATCATGTCGTCTGCAAACAATGAGAGCTTGACTTCTTCCTTTCCTATCTGAATTCCCTTGATATGCTTTTCTTGCCTGATTGCTATAGCAAGAACTTCCAGTACTATGTTGAAGAGGAGTGGTGAGAGCGGAGAGCCTTGTCTTGTACCAGAATTTAAAGGAAAGGCTTTTAGTTTTTCTCCTTTAAGGATATTATTTGCCTTTGGCTTGTGGTAGATGACTTCAACTAGATTGAGAAAGGTTCCTTCCATTCCCACCTTGCTGAGAGTTTTGATCAAGAATGGGTGTTGGACCTTATCAAATGCTTTCTCTGCGTCTATTGATATGATCATGTGATTTTTATTTTTCTTCTTGTTGATGTTGTGTATTTTTATTTCTTAATACTTGAATTTTCCTTTCATTTCAATTCCTACAAGATATTTGATATAGGTAGACTGGATGATTTCTAAGTCATATTTCTAGTCTATAAAAGAGGGGGGTTTCATAATTTTTTTAAGCACAACCCTCAAATGACCTCATGTCTTTCCTGTGGACCTCTCTATAATATATCATGCTAACCCTTGGAAAGCATTGACAATACATATATATGCAGACTCTACAGCCCTATTTGATAAATGATTCCCAGATTTGAGAGCCGGAAACACCAGCTCAAGATATGAAGCTCACCACAAAAAGTGGTGAGTGCAATTAGAGAAATAACTACTCTGAAAACAATCATAACAATGTCAGTAAGTGAGGGATGTAGAAAGCCTGTATAATACAGGCGGCATGGGGGAGGGAAGAGATTGGGGCATTGGTGAGGGAAGGTAGCATGGGTAAAGGGGGGTGTTCTTGTTATGACTGAAACCCAACTACAATTATGTTTGTAATCACGGTGTTTAAATAAAGAAATTATGTAATTAAAAAAAGAAATTTCCTCTTGAACTCAGATTTAATGGTGGTCAGGGGGCCAAATGTGGTGCTAATGATCAACTGCATACAAGACAAGTGCCCTAAACACTATTATTTCTCCTGTCCCCAGTTTTATGTACTTTTATATCAATTGATAATTACCAATATAATATAGAATGTAATATTCCTATACTTTATACAATAAATAAATAATTAAAATATATAATAATAAATAAATATACAATAAATACCATTAAACTATTTTCTGAACCACAATTAAAACTTCATGACCAAGATTATAGTCATTCTAAAAATTGACAGTCGGGGCCTGGAGAGATAGCACAGCAGCGTTTGCCTTGCAGGCAGCCAATCCAGGACCAAAGGTGGTTGGTTCTAATCCCGATGTCCCATATGGTCTGCTGTGCCTGACAGTAGCTATTTCTGAGCATACAGCCAGGAGCAACCCCTGAGCACCGCCAGGTGTGGCCCAAAAACCAAAACAAAACAAAGCAAAACAAACAAAAAAAAAAACCTGACAGTCATATAATTTTCCTTACAATGAGCCAAGTAAAATTTGTTTTTTTCAGCAATATTTTTAGGCCAAATTTTTTAAATTATAATATTGAACGAGCACTTGCCTATTTGATGTTTTTTTTTTTTGTTTTCCATTAAAATATTCAGGGTCCCGGGATAGCATGGAGGTAAGGCATTTGCCTTTCATGCAAAAGGTCATCGGTTCGAATCCCAGTGCCCCATATGGTCCCCCGTGCCTGCCAGGAGCAATTTCTGAGCATGGAGCCAGGAATAACCCCTGAGCACTGCCGGGTGTGACCCAAAAACCAAAAATAAATAAATAAAATAAAATATTCAAACATTTATATCAGTGGTTATGAAACATAATGAAGAAAATGATGGAATCTCTCTCTTTCTCTCTCTCTGAAGTGCTATGATATATATACTATAAATGATAAGATAATATCATATAAAATTCCAAAAACACAAATTCTACCAGAGTATCTACTTAAAACCTTTTCTCAAGGTTCTCTCATATTTATCCCCACCCCCTACCATTGGTAAACTCAGTTCTATAAATCCATTCTTAAGTTCTCTTGCCTTTGACATTTGTTATTCCTATACTATATATTTATATCCCACATATGAGAGATTATTTTGTTTCAGTCCTTCTCCTTCTGACTGATTTATCATACCTTATATGTTGACTATTTCATAATAAACTTTTGATATATTTTTACCCTTTCATTCATGATTTAAGTGTAATGTATGAAAACAAGCTTGGGGTCCTCAAAATAGATCTTATTGGTCACTGTAATCTTAAAGGCATCTTTGACTTCGTTATATTTATAATGAGAATTTGAAAAAGTAAAGAAAAATATTTGTAGAAATAGACATTGAGGGGTCGGGCGGTGACGCTGGAGGTAAGGTGCCTGCCTTGCCTGCGCTAGCCTTGGACGAACCATGGTTCGATCCCCCAGTGTCCCATATGGTCCCCCAAGCCATGAGCGACTTCTGACCGTATAGCCAGGGTAACCCCTGAGTGTCACCGGGTGTGGCCCAAAAACCAAAAAAAAAAGAAAAGAAAAGAAATAGACATTGAAGCTACATTGAAAATGTAGACATTGAAGC
Source organism: Crocidura indochinensis (assembly GCA_004027635.1). NCBI lineage: Eukaryota > Metazoa > Chordata > Mammalia > Eulipotyphla > Soricidae > Crocidura > Crocidura indochinensis. Next base: position 3,775 of record PVKC010032157.1, on the reverse strand, counting down.
TAATGGGATCTTCTATAAAGAAACACCACAATAGATGCAACACAATAGTTGCAAAGAAAACAAATGGAACTATATTAAACTGAGCAGATATACAACTCAAAGGCAATGGAAACTTGGATATAAAGACTACCAAGGGGAGAAACTATTCATATATTAACTAGTAACCATTGATAATGGGTTAATATCCAAGATATATAAGGCAGAGGTAGAACTTGTAAAGAATAAAGGCATCTAATTCCATCTAAATACAGTGAGAAAAAAATTAATAGACATTTTCTTAAAGAAGAAATACAGATGGCCAAAAAGCTCATGAAAAAGTGCTTTACATCACTAATTATCAGGAAGATACGAATCCAAACAATAATTAGTTATCATCTCACACCACAGAGATGATATCATATATCACAAAGAACAACCAATGCTGGCATGTATGCAGGATAAGACTCTATTCACTGCTGGTGGGAATGTTAACAGGTTTTTTGGAAAAAATTATGGATATTCCTCCTCAAACTCAATATTAATCTTTGATATGGAACAGCAATACCACCTTAGGGATATAATCTGGGGCTCTAAAAACACAATGCAGAGAAGTACATTGAGTGGCTAATGAAAATACATCTACACAATGAAATAATATGCAGCTGCTGCTAAAAAATTAAGTCATGAGATTTGCTTATACGTGGATGATATGAATAGTATTATGCTGAGTGAAATGAGTCAGAGGGAGAGGGCTAGATTATAGAATAATCTTTCTCATTTGTAGGATGTAAGGGAAAAAAAGATAAGTATGGTAATAATATCTAGAGACAATAGAGATGATGTTTAGTAGGATCAGTCCTTAGTAAATAGTTGTCACAAATATCAGAGCAGTGCAGTTAGGTAGAGAAGAAATACACTATGACAATGTTGGAAATGCTTACTATGGAGAACTGTGTTTTAAGAAGATAAAGTAATATTCACAGTATCCCTTCAGTAGCAATAGTGCAAACCATAGTATTAAGAAGGAAAAAATGATGAGAGAGAGAGAGAAAGGAACCCAATGCTTACCTAGAATGTAAAACTATTTCAATCATGAATCACTTTTAAACACAGTGTTTAAATAAAACCAAGAGGAAAATAATGTTATTTAAATAAGTTAATCATTTATGTTAAATAACTGTCAAATAAAAGTTTAACAAAAAAGACAAAGTCACAAGCCAGAAATACAAAAGGCAAATACCAAAAGTGGTAAAGGTGAACAGAAAGAACCTGGAAACAAATTTCTTATTTAGAAAACTTATAATAGAAAATCTCAAGGTGGAAGATAACCTTCATTCAAATCTAGAGTTAGAACATTTTTAGCAAATTGAAACTATCAAGTAGTCATGAAAATCTCTCTGAAAGCTTGTATTATTAAATATCAAAGTCTCAATGCTTCACAAAAAATAAAAGCAAAACATAATTAGTTATCTGATCTCAGAAATACAAAAATCTCAAAAATTCAACAGGAAAATTTAAAAATACTAGAAAAAGTGCTGACTTTATTATCTCAGTAAAAAATTGATTAAGAATATTAATTGGCAGGAACTAAACAATGTTTTACCTGCTACTTACTTGGTTGTTTATTAGTAACTAGAGTTACCTTGCTTCTAATGTCAGAGCTATTAGAATGTGCTCTTAACTTGATTCTTTGTAGGTTTTATTAAAGTATAGAAGTAGAGGTTTTGGTCTTTGCATTGATCCTAGGATGTTTCCAGAAGACCCATTCCGTTGCAATTGTCTCAGACAGACCTTTGGAACTGGAGATCATGGTTGTTGTGCAGGTCATAGCTCAAATTCTAGCCTACGGCTTTTTTATTGGTTACAGGATACATACAGTCTGGTCATGGTTCTATCAGCCAGTCATCTGTAGATTGCAATCTTGGCTTTTGGACAGACCAAAGGGTGACAAGTCTTCTGATTTTGTCTTATTGTTAGCTGGTGGGATAAGATAACCTGGTCTTAGGTCAAGTTGTTCCCATTTTCCTCATTGTCAGGATATCATGTTAGAGCTGGCTCTTGATGGTGTCCCAGCACTATTAAGGATGTCCCAGAAGGGATTTGTTTCCTGTAGCTGTTGTGAAGAACTGTGTCATTTCTATGTCTGGGATCCAGGGTTCAAGGATGGACGGATGATGTCTAATCAGCTGGGGTCTAAGTTGGGTTCATATGACATATATTCAGGGTGGGAGATGTATTGTAAACAAGTATGAGATCTTATCTCTAGTAGATGAGAGCTCATTTTTATACATAAGATTTTCCCCCCTTTTTTTAGTGTGTCTTTGCAGGGGGGAGTGCTACATTATATTGTTGGTGCATTTGGGGGTGGAAAGAGAAGACAACAGAACAGGTCACACTCCCAAAAATATTAAAAAATAGAAATAAAACGATATGTGCTCATATAAATATATAAAAATAACAAGGTAATTGAAGGAACAAAATGATGCAATAGACTATCTTACATTTGGGGGAAAAGCAGGTAAAGAGGTACTGTGTATAGGTCTATTACTTATGATGGAAGTTTAGGTTTCCCCATTGACTTTTGGGATTTTCTTGTGGTGTGTGGGTTCCCGAGCGCCTTTACATCATGCACCCTGACCTTCTTCAGTTTGGTAAGAGAATCGCGGCAGGACGGTCTTGGGAAGAGGTCTTGCTTTGGGGGTACTTTTAGAGTTAAGTCCATTTTCAAGTACCAGTCCATATTAGGAAGAGTTGGTAAGGAGGGACGAACAGCAGCAGAACTTCTAGAACCACAAAGAAAGACCTCATCATAAGTAACACCCCTTGACTTGTGTAGATACCGAGATCTTTAGATACGGAGGTCTGAGTTTATCAACCAGGACGGAGCAAAAGTCTTCCACACAGCACGAAAGCACCAAGGGGAGAATAAATGAACCTGTATGGAGTCTATAGTTAATCCCATGACAACATACTAGAAGGGTGGAGAAAACCTGTATCTCTTAAGCCAAGGGAATTCCTCTTTGAATGACTCCAATATTTACTGTGCCTGTGCAGGAGGGAAAAAAAAAGCACAAAATAATTTTTCTCCCTTTTTTTATTCATCTATCTAGTTTTGTGGATTGCTTTGTTTTGGTATGGTTACTGAAGCTGTTGTCTCCATTTATATATATATATATATGTATATATATATACTTTTATATATATATATATATATATATATATATATTCTTCCTTTCTCTTCTTTCTTTATGTGTTCTGCCATGCTCTTATCTCAAGATCATGACTTTTATGTGGTGCTTACCTTTATTGTTGGAGTGCTCACTGGATATTTTATTTTATTTGACACTTCTTTTTGGACCGCCGGAGTGATTCACCATTTTCCCCCTTCATCTCTCAAACCAAGGATGAGAGCCTCTAGAAGGACCACGCCCATTTTCGACATATTTGATTTTTACCCCAGTGTATTACTTTTCCCTTCTTCAAGCAAAACCATGTAACTTGATCTGTCTGGTTCTGACTCCCAGTTACAGGAGGAAATAAGGGCACTATCAAGATCAAACGGGTGTAAGACCACTAAGTAGCAAGTTAGGCACAGAGGAGACCATGTACTCTTGCAGGCCCGGGGTTGAGGGAAGAAGATATGGGAGGTAGGATGGGAACGGAGGTGTAGGGAGAACAATTCGGTGATGGAAATTCCCCTGATACTAAGTTAACATGTACCTAAAATATTATTGTCAACAAGAACTTGCTTTATATGCAAAAATTAGGGGTGGTGGGAGGACAACTTTGGAGCTGG
>PVKC010032156.1:0-14334 GCA_004027635.1 Crocidura indochinensis | reverse complement strand
AAAAAAAAAAAAAAAAAAAAAAAAAAAAAGGTGGGGGGAGAAAAACAATGATGCCTTTATTGGATATAATGTGGGAGTTTGCCTGGTAGGATCTCTTGGTTTTGTTTTGTTTGGTTTTGAGGCCACATCTCATGTTGTTCAAGAATTATTCCACACTCTGCTTTCAGGGATTATTTTTAGCAGTGTTCAGGAGATCACTTTCAGGGATCGAACCTGGATTGACCATGTGCAAGGCAATTGCCCTACCTGCTGTACTATCTTTCTGCCCCCAAGCTAGATCATATAGAACATTATTTGATGCTCTGTTATAAAAAAATGTCTTATGGTTGTCCTTTTTCTCACAGGTATCTCTTCCTCCTGGTGGGAGGAGGCATCCTGGCTGTGGCTGCTCTGGGTTCCCTTGCAGGGCTTGTCTTCATTCCTGCTGTGGGCGCTGTCATTCTGATTTCCTCACTCAGCCCACAGGAGGTTGATAAACCCATGTTCTTCCTGCAGATGAGCTGGCAGACCTTGTGTCATTTGGGGCTTCACTACACTGAATATTACCTTCAGGAAACTCCCTCTTCCAGGTAAAGCTGCCTGGTTATTTGGCTGGACAGAACTGCCAAACTTTGCCAGGTCATAGGGGAAAGTGAAGAGAACAAACCAGGGTATTGGGCCAGAGAGACAGTACAGATGTTGACCTTACATCTGGCCATCCTGGGTTCAATTTCTAGCACAACATAGGTCCCCCAAATTCTATCAGGAGCCAGAGTAAGCCTTGAACACAATTGAATGTGCCTCATACCCATCAAAAAAGCCCTGGGTGTTGGTCTGAATCCATATTTTAATCCACATTTGTTCAGTGTGACCTCAATCAAATAATTTAATTTTTCAATCGTAATTTCTTTTTCTGGAAAAACAAATATGTCTGTGTGGGGTTATTAACTGTCTCTCAAGGCTCAAGTTGTGGATAAGAAATATAAGCATAGTTGTAGGACTGCTAAGCACTACTACTGCCTAATAGCACAGTGCTGGGAACTTGGCTGTCATTACTATGCACCTGAGATGCACATGTATCTGTGGATCTGAGCACACACTGGAACTGCCTGTGTGGAAGGGATGATAAGCCTCAGTTCGGTAGGTGGTCAGGCAGTCAAGAGCTTTGCCACATCTTGGTAAAGCAGGGACGTCAGATACGTATGGGCAGCAGATTGTGTCTTCCTCGGACCACTGTTGCATTAGAATTTGTCATTGATTGAACCTCAGTTGTTCTATTTCCCCAGGGGTAGGGTAGTTCTATCACTAGGGGGAAAATATCAGTGAGCTCATCAAGTCTGGGGTGGAGTGGGAACCTGTGATCTCATGGTCTATTGCTCTTGGCTTTCTGTTAGTCACAAATACATGGTTCATTCTCAGGGGGAAATAGGAACTAGGACCTTAGGAGCAGCGTCAGCTGTGTGATTGCAACCTGTCACTGGCTTATTTACTTCACTTTTGCCACTGTCACATCCAGAAACCACATTGTGATTCAATACCACTGCACCTACTCACCACCTTCCCCACCATAGATGGTGTTGATAGGCTCAACTTCCTCAATGGCCTCTCTCCTTGGTTTCTAGACAATTCCTCTTGTTTTCTGCCAGTATTTCATGTGTTTTTTTCTGTATCTGTATTCCAGTATTTTATTCATTTATCCACTTATTTACTCAGTTTTGGGGCACACCTGATATGCCCAGGGCTTACTTCTAACTATGCACTCAAGAAAAGTGTTTAGTATCTCAGAGACAAGAGAAAGCTGGTAGGTGCAGCTCATGACATGAAGCTCACCACATTGAGTGATGATTGCAGTGGGAGAGATGACTACACTGAAAACTATCATAATAATGTAAATGAATGAGGGAAGTAGAAAGCCTGTCCCCAGTACAGGTGTGGGGGGGTGGGAAGGAGGAAGATCTGGGAAATTGGTGGTGGGAATGTTGCACTGGTGAAGGGGGGTGTTCTTTACATGACTGTAATCATACAACTATAATCATATCTGTAATCATGGTGTTTAAATAAAGATAATTGGGTCCAGGCGGTGGCGCTGGAGGTAAGGTGCCTGCCTGCCTTGCCTGTGCTAGCCTAGGATGGACTGAGGTTCAATTCCCCCGGTTTTCCATGTGGTCCTCCAAGCCAGGAGCGAGCGACTTCTGAGCACATAGCCAGGAGCAACCCCTGAGCATCACTGAGTGTGGCCCAAAAACCAAAAAACAACCAAACAAATAAATAAAGATAATTATTTAAAAAAAAAGAGAAGTGTTTGAGGATGAAGAGAAGTGTCTGGGATGCAGGGATAAAACCCAGATTAACAACATGCAAGGAAAGTGCCTTACATGCTGCACTATCTCTCTGGTCCCCAAAACTTTGAAATATTCAGTTACAGTTTCTAGTCAAAAGAAATTGAAATAAAATCTTAATCTAGAATGAGAGAAATGCATTAAAAATTTTACTATAGTTGGGGTTGGAGCAATAGCACAGTGGTAGGACATTTGCCAAATCAGACCTGGGTTTGATCCCTACCATCTCATATGATCCCCCAAGGCTGCCAGGAGTGATTTTTGAGTGGGAGACAGGAGAAATTCCACCAGGTGTGGCTCAAAACTCACCCAGATTTTTTTTATTATAGTTAAGGCAGTGTTCACAATTGATGGTGTACAGTTTCTTTATCTCTCACCACCAAAATGACCAAGACTCTCTCACTTGTTCCTCTATTTCACCTTCAGTTCACCTAATGCCCCCTAAGTACTGGATCTCACTTAGATATAATCACTTCTATCAAGATCTCATCTCCAACTATAATCAGCTTGAGATACTGAAGGTTAGAATATCAACATATGAATTTAGATGTGTGGTAGAGTGAAGATCACTATTTAGCCAAAGACATGGGTGAATGGACAAGGGTGGGTGGTGTTTAGAAGCTGCTTTACTTACAGCTGAGAAGTCAGACGAGGGGCCAAATATTCTCAGACCCTCAGACTGGCAGATGAGGGAGTGGGAGATGGCTAAGCTTTTCTCCCATAGCTCAGCAGCCTTCTCTGGGCAGTATGTTGCTGTCATTTTCATTAATTTTCTCCACAATAATCCTCCAGCAGAATCTTTCTGCTCTATGACCAACACACAGGAATAGTTTGAATGATGGGCTAAGAATACACTCAAATTGCTATTGAGTCAGCAGGCACTCTAAACCTCTAACATAGCTCACAGATCCTGATGTGAAGTCCACAGCCTGCAGAATCCTACAGGCCAGGACTGACTCCTAGTAGGAATTTTTAGTTCAGTAGAGTGTCTTCACGACAATGTTATTCATTTCTAGAGTGAATTTCTCCCATATCCTGATCTCCTATGTTACTCACGGAAATAGTAGAATTAATAGTTTCTCTATACTATTCACTGCTATTCTTTTCATTGATTCTTTTTTTAAAGTCCCCCATTTGCCCTGGAATAATCTGATTTGATATTTGAGTCCATCTGAGCAGATCATGAGATGTGTTGTCATTCTTTAGAGTTAGCCATTTGTGTGAGATAATAAAATGAGATTTAAAAAAATAGAGAGTTTTTGTTTTAATGAAAAAACAAACCAAAACCATCTGGAGGAGAGACAGTACAGAGAATAAGGTGCTTGCCTTACATGCAACCAACCTAGGTTTATCCTTGCTCCACATATTGTCCCCTGAGCACCACCAAAGGAGAGTCCTGAGCACAGAGCCAAGTGAAATCTCAGATAACTGCCAGCTGTTAACTCTAAAACAAAAACTAAATAAAAATACTAATAAAAGCACCCATCTCTTTCAGGTTCTGTATGACCCTTTCTGCCCTCATGCTTTTGACGCAGAGGGCCACATCCCTCTCACTTGACATTTGTGAGGGGAAAATGGAGATGATACAGGGAAACACAAGAAGTAGGCGCTCTTGGTGGGCGCGTCTATGTGTGGTGCTGCCCTGTTTCAGCTACTTGCTCTTCTTCCCTGCTCTCCTAGGAGGCCCGCTGTGCTCCTTCCAGAGATTTCAAGCTTTTGTGCAAGGGTCCATCAGGGTGGGTTGGGTACATTGTTTCTGGGCTCTGGCCTGGAGAGGTGTGCAGATCCTGGTACTGGAGTGCCTGAAGGTGGTGCTGAGGGAGGCCTTAAGTGCCCACGAGGGATTGGCTGACTGCCAACAGGCCCAGTGCATCTTGGTCATGTGGTCCACAGCCGGTCTGCTCAAACTCACCTACTACTCCCACTGGCTCCTGGACGAATGTATCCTCCGAGCTGCAGGCTTCACGGCTGACTTTGACCAGAGCCTTGCAGAGGAGGAGTCTGTCCCTGACGCAGACATTTGGATTCTGGAAACAACCCATAGGATCTCACTGTTCGCCAGGAAGTGGAATCACAGCACCGCTCAGTGGCTGCGGCGCCTCATATTCCAGTCCAGCCGGACCTGGCCTCTGTGGCAGACCTTCGCCTTTTCGGCTTGGTGGCACGGTCTCCACCCCGGCCAAGTGTTTGGGTTCCTCTGCTGGGCTCTCATGGTGGAAGCTGACTACCGGATTCATGCCTTTGTCCATCTCTTCATGCGATACTGGCCAATAAGGCTGTTCTACAGAAGTGTGACCTGGCTCTACACCCAGCTCATCATTGCCTATATAATGCTGGCAGTGGAGGGGAGAAGCCTCTCCTCTCTCTGGTTGCTGTGGAATTCTTATTGCAGTATCTTTCCCATGACATACTGTATTTTGTTCTTTCTGTTGTTAAAGAGAAAGCATAAAGGTAACTGACACTTTTTCCAGACCGTCATTTTCCAGATGAAGCATGATGGCAGTTTAAGCTAAGTTGTTTACTGTGGTTCAGAGAAATAACTCAAAGGATTGGAATATGTGCTCTGCATGCAGGTTTAATCCTAGGTTTAATCCATAGCACTCGATTCCCTAAGCACTACCTGGAGAGATCCCCACCAACAGGTCTGCGAGTTAACTCAGAAAGCTGGAGCATTGCCTAGCAGAGGGCCCAAGTTTGATTCCCAACACCACACGCTTTCCTGAGCACTCCAGGGTACCCCTGATGGTCCCCAGCATGACTAGGCCTGAACAGTGCTCAACTGAGTATTTCTTGAAGTAACCCAATGTCCTTGGAGCTCTACTTAAGAGACCCCTCACAAAGGCTTTTCTCCTAGTATTGGAATGTTATGCCTAATATTGGAATTAAGGGGGTTGGCTGTTTGTTTTTTTTTTATCTATTCTAACAGACTATTACTCTGGAATTATATGTTTAATATTGAAATTATAAAAGTATACTGGAATTATATGTTATAATGGAGTATTATGTCTAGTCTTGGAATTGTATAAGCAGATTGGCTCTTCTTTTGTATAAATTATTCTAACAGACTTATTCTAGAAACCCCCTCCCAAAGCAAAAAACATCATTTCTTTCCTTAGTATATATAGTTTAAATGTGGTAACAAACTTTAAATAAAACATGAAGATCTGTGAAACAAATGGAAAATATATGCATGTGGTCATTCCAAAAGTGAGTGTCTTTTGCTTTCTTTTGTTAAAGCCACACTCAGCAAAGTTAAGGGGTTATTCTGTGCTCTGCACTCAGTAGTTACTCCTAGTGGTGCTCTGGGGTCCATATCCGGTGCTGGGACTAAACCATTGGCCCCATGCCAGGCAAGTGGTCTTTCTGCTGCAATATCATTCCCACCCCGTTGTCAATTTTGAGCCATGGTGGTGCTTGTGGTATATTTCTGGTTCTGTGACAGTGCTCAGGGGACCATGCAGTGTGGGGGATGTACCTGGAGCTACTGTGTGCAAAGCATGTGCTTCGCTCATTGAGCTTTTTCCAGTCTCTAGTTGGTCCACTTGATCCTGGAATGTAAGTCAAACATAGCTGTACCAAATCCTTTGGTACCTCAGTTCTGTGGTCAGAGTCTAAGGTTTTGTTTTCACTTGAACTTCTGTCTTCTCTTAATTTGTTTCTTTATATACCCCAATTTGAATGCAAATATCTGGTCTTCATCTTTTTCTCGACTTATTTCTCTTATGGGTGTCCTGCTCTAGTTCTACCCATATTGTAGCAAAAGACAAGACTTCATCTTTAATTATAGCCAAGTCCTACTGAATTGTGCACATATACTTAATACCTTTTCTATTCATGCTCCTATTGTTGGACACTTTTAGTAAAATCTTTTAAAGTCCAATTTTGCTTCCAAGTATATCTCTGAGTTGAAAGTGAAGGTAATTGTTGCTCTTTTAGGTTAAACCAGGGCACCTACTGTCTTCCCTTTCTATTAGCTCCAACAGGAAGTTTTCATTTAGTTTGACAGTATAAAGAACACTGTGATTTAAGGGGATTGCTCTAAGGAAAGGGTGTGAGGGATTTAGATTATTTTGTCTGCACAAAGGAGGTCACAAGGGCAGACAACACAGTGTGTCTTGTAATCCTGTTTACTTTGCAAAAGGCTCAATCTTTTTCAGTTTCAGCTTCTGCTGTATCTCCTTCCTCAGCAATTAGGTTCTTTTTGCCTTCAGCTAGCTACCATTTAAGTGATTCTAAGACCCCCCTTCATGGCCCCCATTCCCTTTGACACATGCTGGTAGCAACCAGTCAGTAGCTTCTCATTATTAACGTAATGGCTCTGACTTTGCTTCTAGAACTGAATTTGACTATATTTTTCCTTCTTAGAAGTATCCACTCCATCCCATACCCAGTCACACCTGCTCCTGTATTGATCTGGTCTGTTGGTTGACCTCTGCAGAATAGTATTTTGACAATTCAGGCCTCTCTTTTATAGATGCAAGAAAGAGGTCAGCAGCCCTTGTCCTATAGATAGTCCACTTTCCCTAGACAAGTGAATTAGATTCTGTGGACCAAATAGAACTAGAAGGTTGTGGAAACAGAACACAGTGAACATTGTCCCTCCCACATTTTTTTTTTAGTTTTTGGGTCACACCCGGCAGTGCTCAGGGGTTCCTCCTGGCTCCATGCTCAGAAATTGCTCCTGGCAGGCACGGGGGACCATATGGGGCACCGGGATTCGAACCGATGACCTTTTGCATGAAAGGCAAATGCCTTACCTCCATGCTATCTCCCAGGCCCCAAACATATTGTTTTGTTTTGTTTTTTGTTTTTTTGGGCCACACCCAGTGACACTCAGGGGTTACTCCTGGCTATTCGCTTAGAAGTCGCTCCTGGCAGGCACCGGGGACCATATAGGGAACTGGGGGATTGAACCGATGACCTTTTGCATGAAAGGCTAACACCTTACCTCCATGCTATCTCCCGGACCCCAGTCCCTCCCACTTTTTATTGTTTGTTTTGTTTTGGGGTTACACCTAGCGGTACTCAGGGGTTATTCCTGGCTCCTGGCAAACTCGGGGATCAATGGAATGCTGGGTATCAAGCCTATGTCTGTCCCAGGTGGGCCAAGTGCTAGGCAAAAGTTCTACCTCTGTGCTATCTCTCCACCCTTTTATAAAAACCTCCCACCTTTTATAAAAACTTATATTAATAAAGCCATTATAGACCTTTCTCCTACCTACCCTCTACCCTACCTCCGCAGAGATTTCATCTGTTGTTTGCAAGTATCACATTGTGAGATTATAATGTTCCAAAATAATATTTGGAGGGAGGAGTTGAAGTGATAGTACAGTGAGTAGAGCACTTGCTTGTACACACTGATTTAGGTTCAATCCCTAGAATTCCATTTGGTCCCCTGAGCACTGTCACAAGTGATCCTTGAGCACAGATCCAGGAATTAATTTCTGAGCATCACCATGTGTTGCTTCCAAATAAATAACAACAACAACAACAAATTATGTATCAGGGATAAAATTCTATGTAGGAGAACTGAATTTAGCATCTAATGATTTTAGAGGCTACTCAGGGCTCATACCCAGTCGATTGTATAGTGTTGTGATTGAACCCAGGTCTCCCACATACTTTAGATTCACTCCCCAGTCCACTACTATGTAATTTTATAAAGATAGGTATAGACCAAAGGTAAGTAGACCATAGGTAGACTTTACTGGTATGTATGCAGACTTAATTTATTGATTTTATGAAAACATGGAAAAGGAAGCTAGATGGAGTTTTGTGTTGGAAACATTTTCTTTCAAACTAGAGTGTCCTCAGAAATTCAGGTTCTACTTTTTCCCAAAGGATGTACTCAACCTATGTGATTAAACTGCAGACCAGGAACTCTGGATACCTAGACCTGGGAACCTTGTGAGGGGGACAGGAAAGGAATCAAGCAACAAAGAGCATACTGATTTTGTTTTTGTTTTTTGGGGGGTATCACTCTTTATAGTGTTCAGGGGTTGCTCCTGGCTCTGAGCACAGATATTCCTGGTTGACTGCATACAAGGTAAATTGTTCCAGCCTCTGAATAGCATATTGATTGTGAATCCAGTTCCACTGATAAGAAAAAGTAGAACTGACCATATTTCATAAAATCAGATACAACCTTCCATATGATCTAAAATTACCACTTTTGCCAATTAAAAATACCTGTGATGGGAGCAGAATGATAGCTCAGCAGGTAGGGTGTTTGTCTTGCACATAGCTGACCCAGATCTTTGAACTCCATATGATTCATCAAGCCTGCCAGAAGTAATTTCTGAGTGCAGAGCCAGGAGTAATCCCTGAGCAACCCTGGATGTGGCCTCCCAAAATAAAATTGCCTATGGGAAGGGCTACAGAGATACTACATCAGGTAGGATGCTTGCTTATCACATAGCTGACCAAGTTCATTCAATCCCTAGTATCCCATATGGTCCCTTAAACCTCACCAGGAGTGTTTCCTGAGCACATGGCCAAGAGTTAGCTCTGAGCACAACCAGGTATGGCTCCCCAAACAATCAACATACTGGAGTAGGATAGATAAAATGGAAGTTATGTAGGTGAAAGAGATTGGTCATATGATAAAAATTGTTAATGCTAATTACTAGGGACATGAAAATTCAAAATATTATTCTCTTATACCATTTCATATCACAGAGACTGGCATACTTCATAAAGAACAAGAACAATTTGTTCTGGCGGGGATGTGGAGAGAAAGGAACTCTCATTCACTACTGGTGGGGATGCTGTCTAGTCCAGGCTTTTGGATAACAATATGCAGATTCTTCAACAAACTTGAAATTGAGGGGCTGGAGAGTTAGCACATCAGTATGGCATTTGCCTTGCATGCAGCTCAGGACCACTGGTGGTTCAATTCCCATATGGTCACCCCATATGGTCCCCTGAGCCTGCCAGAATCGATTTCTGAGTGCAGAATCTGAAGTAACTCCTAAGTGTTACCAAGTGTGACCCAAAAACAAACAAACAAAAAACTGGAAACTGAGCTCCCATATGATCCAGCTATACCACTTCTAAGGATGTAGCCTAGAAACACAAAAACACAATACAAAAATGCCTTCTGCACACCTATATTCATTGCAGTGCTACTTATAATAGGCAGAATCTGGAAACAACCAAGATGTCCTTGAACATATGAATAGCTAAAGAAACTGTGGTACATGGGGCCTGGGAGATAGCATGGAGGTAAGGCGTTTGCCTTTCATGCAAAAGGTCATCGGTTCAAATCCCAGTGCCCCATATGGTCCCCTGTGCCTGCCAGGAGCAATTTCTGAGCATGGAGCCAGGAGTAACCCCTGAGCACTGCCGGGTGTGACCCAAAAACCAAACCAAACTAAAACAAAACAAAACAAACAAACAAAAAAACAAAAAAAAACCAAGAAACTGTGGTACATATACGCAGTGGAATATTATGCAGTCCTCAGGAGACATGAAGTTATGAAATTTTCCTATACATGGATGGACATGGAAACTATTATGCTGAGTGAAATAAGTCAGTGGGAGATAGATAAATACAGAATAGTCTCACTAATCTTTGGATTTAAGAAAAATAAGCTCCTGAGTTGTGGCACCAAAAAAAAAATTAAAAAAAAGACATTATTGTAATAATACCCAGAAACGATAGAGATGAGGGCCTAAAGGACTAGTTCATGAAATGAAGCATTCCACAAATAATTTTGAGTGTAGTTAAAGAAAAGACAACCCTAACAACTAGCATGACAATGTTAATGAATTAGAAATGTAGAATGCCTGTCTTGAATACAGGAGGCAGGGGGTGGAGGAGGAGGGAGATGGGTGGCATTGGTGGTGGGAATGTTGCACTGGTGAAGGGAGGTTTTCATGTTATGACTGAAACCCAACTACAAACATGTTTGTAATCATGGTGCTTAAATAAAGATATTTTTTGTTTTGTTTGGGGGCCATACTAACCAGAAGTAACCAGGGGTTACTTCTGGCTATGAACACAGAAATCACTCCTGCCTTAGGGGACCAAATGGGATGCCAGGGTTCGAACTCAGGTCCATTCTGGGTCAGCTGTATGCAAGGCAAATGCCCTACCACTGTGCTATCATTCTGGCCCTCAAATAAATATTTAAAAAAGAATGCTATGCAGATGTTAGTAAAAACAAAGTCACAAAATTTGTTTATACATGGATGGACTTGGAGACTATTATGTTGAGTGAAATAAGTCAGAGTGAGAGAGATAAACACAGAATAGTCTCACTCATAAAAAAAAAATTCTCTCACTTTTGATTTGGTTTGAAAACCAGAATGCAGAAGATCAATATGGCAGATGAAGTAAATTACTTTCCCTTCCCCTAAATCTAATGAAAAGAACCAAAATAGCAAAAATCACTGCGGTGACATTTTTCTGGAGGGGCCACACATTTGGTAGGGCTCAGGGGTTAGTCCTGACTCTGCACTCAGGAATTACTTTTGGTGGGTTTGGAGGACAATATAGGATGCCAGAGATCAAATTCAGGTAGGAGGTAGGCTGTGTGCAAGGCAAATGCCCTGCTCACTTTACTATCTCTCCGATCCCTGTGATAAAATGTGATATGACTTTAAGACCCCCATCTCAAATATTCATATTCTCCAACATTCAATCAAGTGGCAAATATTCTATAACAGAAAGGATGGCATATCATTTTAAGATCAGGTGATAAAAGTGCAGTTTAGCCATTAAGTCATTGATTACACCTTTGGATTTTCTTTTTCACTGCATTTCAACTATGCTATCATTTTTGTCTTCAACCTAAGATCCTGTCTTAGCTCTTGGAATTGCCATTTCTTCTATCTATAACATTCTTGCCCAGATAGACATACGATGGTTCCTTCATATCACTCAGGTCTGGGCGCACATCAAACACCATCAGAAGAATGCCCTCATACAACACAAGCTTCCTCCCTACTCCATCTTGCCCAGGTTTGCACCCTGCTTTGCTTGCCTCATATTATTTTTCATTGATTGAAAATGTACTGTTTTTAATTTGTGACTAAATTATTAAAGGTCTGGAGTTTTCTACATAGGAAGAAGAAAAGATACGAAAACTAAAGCAGACATATCCCATAGATTGGATTAGAGAGAGGGATAGAGATGAGAGAGACAGAGAATATGGTAATAGAACATCAGTAAATTCAACATACTTAGAGACAAACTTAACAAAATGAATATAAGATGCTTGTACCGAAAATTTAATAACATTCTGAGAAAAAATACAAAGGCTAAATGCAAACTTACCTTTAGGCAAGATTGAAAGATTCAGTGTTTTGGGGTTGGAAATTTTTCTTTAAAATTGGACCCCATCATCGATTCTCTCCTGCATGCTTTCCATTTCATCACCCACAAAGTGCTCTAAAAATGTTTCTTTTGAACCACAGGGCAGGGGTGGACACTTTGAGTCTGGCTTGATCAATAGCAGCAGAGATGTAATGAGACAGACAAGTTGTCCCATAAAATTTCCATGGGATCTGATTAGCTTTCTGGGAATATTTACTCTTAGTGTCAGCCCAGTTTCCATGACAATACTATTATTTCTATGAACATGACCCAGGACTAAACAACTCAGTGATTAGACAATCAATATAAAGGAGAAAAAAAAATTAGATAATTCACTAAAGAACACCCTCATTCATCTTCCATCATAATGAATAATGCTTTTATAAACAGCAGTTGCAACTTTTTGTAGATGTTGATTTCAGTTCTCTTGAGTAAATGTCTGAGTTGGATTCTTGGATCAGAGGGTGATCAACCATATTTAACTTTTATTTCTAATTTTTATTACAACACAGTAATTTACCAACTTGTTCATAATAAAGTCACTTCAGGAATTAAGTGTTCAAACACTAATTCACCAGTGTAAGTTTCTTTCACTAGTGTTCCCAATCTTCCACTCACCACTTTAGCCTGCCTTCATTCTGGCACAAACAAATTTACTTCATGTTACTTGTTACAACACAAAGGAATTGAAGGAACCAAAACTAAGGTCAACAAGGTTCAATTTGAAATAATTGCTACATCTTTCCATAGTGTTACCAAAGCCAGTGTCTAAAAATTTACTGGGTTGTGATTGGTGCTATTCAGCCTTCTCTGTTACTATTTAGGCTCACTGAGGTCGATAGATTACTATGTAATTTTACCATTAAATTTTCTGCTGCATTGTGGTTCAGGATTTATAGGACTAAAATAAATTTGGTGGCTTGAAAGTTTGATAAGATTAAGTCAGAGCTGGGCCAGTGGTCCTCAAACTTTTTAAACAGGGGACTAGTTTACTGTTCCTTGGACGGTTGGAGGGCTGAACTATAGTAAAAACATAAACAATGAACAAATTTTATGCACACTGCATATATCTTCTTTTGAAGTGAAGAAACCAAACAGGAACAAATACACCATGTAGCCCTCGGGCAGTAGTTTTAGAACCACTGGTGTGGAAGGTGGCATTTAGCTGTTGAAGTTTGCGCAGAAAGGGGAGTCTGTCCCTCCACAAACCATTTCTGAGAATGAAAAGGGACATCAGCCAGGACTGAACTACCTGGAAAATATCAGTGGCCATTATTTTCTTTTGGAGTTTGATGGAAGAACACATTTAACTTAAGGAGTTTGCGTTTTCCACAACAATTATACTATATTACATCTCCACTAGCACTGAATGTATATAAGCATTTCAAATTTTATTATTTTTATTTTGTTTGTTTGTAGGTTATTCCCAGCAGTGCTCAGAAGATACTCCCAGAGAAGTGGTAGGGGAGTCACTTCCCCATGATCAGGCAGTGAGGAGAATTGAATCCAATTCTCCCAGGAGCAAAACATATGCACTCCTTTAATCTATCTCCCAGCCTTATTTCTGTTTTTATTTTATAGTATTTTTCTAATAGATGTATGATGGGTTTGCCACTATTGGACACTATACTCTTATTTTCTCTCTCTACATCCCACAGATAAGTGAGATGAAATACCCCACATAAAAGGGTATTTGTCCCCCTTCTGACTTTTTTACTTAAAGTGATAGCTGTTGTTCAATCCAGGTTATAGCAAACAGCAAGATTCTAAGTTTACTTACTATACTAGTGCCCTGGCCCCTTCATTAAAACTTCCTTATCCATTTGTTTGTTGTGGGACGTTTGGGAAGTTCCATATTTTGACTATTATACTAAGCACTGTGATGAATATTGGTATGAATCTTTTTAAATTAATGTTTTCTTGTTTAAAGGATAGACACCAAAAAGTGGGTGTCTATTCCATTCTTGCTATCACAAAATTGCTCTTTTCATCCCAAACTGAGAAGTGAGGGATGGGAGGGCCAGTGTCACTGCCTTAGTTTCTCCTACTGAGGCAGATTCCAGTCAGCCTCTGTATAATAGCCTCTATTTTCTCATCGCCCCTGACTGCCTCAGAGTCCACCACTGGCAATGAGAACCAGCCTCCTTGGCATGGCTCCCAATTTTTATGCTACTATTCTCCATGAATCTGCAAAAAAGTATTTCTGCTCATATTTTCTCTCTTCAACTTAATCACATTTGGTTTCATTTTATCAATATCTTAAGTTTCAGATCATTTGGACTTCCCTTTCTTGTTTTAAATTTAAAAATAGTTCCCTATTTTTCCAGTGTCTGGTGAATGAGTGGGAAGTTGGGAGACTCATGTACTTAAGCCACTGAAAGTGTATGCCACAGGGTAGCCAGGCTTATTACTAGCATTCTTGATTAACTTTAAATAAACGACTGAACATTACCAAGAAATACCATAAGGATGACAAATGTCCCATATCTGTAATGTAGTCCTCAAAGATTGAATTGTTCATAGATTCTGACTGCAGCATAAAGGCTACCTAAATGGGGAACCCCTGTAGTGGTAGGGAGGTCTTATATAGACAATGTAGAAGGGTATTGGCATTTTAGGGGGACATGGTAACATTATACCCCCCAAACATATATTTAGTCTTGATTTCTAATTTACTCTACTTTATCATTAAAAAAA